>OZ024714.1:8243626-8310656 GCA_964016945.1 Microplitis deprimator | reverse complement strand
ATGACCTTGACTTGTTATAACAGTATTAAAATTTAATTAATTAATTTTTAAAAAGTTTAAGCTTTAATTGAAAAAAGGGCAACGAAGTTACAATTTCACCAAGATATAGATTTAAAAAAAAATTATTTACATTTGATATCAATTAGGAGTTAAACCAAAATTTGTTAAATAAATTTTAGCCAAAAAATTTGACATTCCAAATTATAATATTGACATGAAGACTTTACTGAAATTTATTTAACAAATTTTGTTTAACTCCTAATTGATATCAAATGTAAATAATTTTTTTTTAAATCTATGTCTTGGTGAAATTGTAACTTCGTTGCCCTTTTTTCAATTAAAGCTTAAACTTTTTAAAAATTAATTAATTAAATTTTAATACTGTTATAACAAGTCAAGGTCATTGAATATTTTAAAAAGTGGGGAGCCCTATCGGAAAATGCCCTTAAATAAACAGAAAATAAAAAATACGGCTATAATGAAAATTAAAAATTATTCACAAAAGAAATACATTTTTATAACAATTTTACTGATAAATTATCTAAATATTCAAACTAAAAATTTTTTTATATTGTCAGTTATTAGATATTATATTGTTAATTTTTTTTGTATATTGTGAGTTTATAGCAATTTAAGTTTAAAAAAAAAATTATAATTGTGTGTTTTTAACCTTCCAACATTTTTATAAAATAATAAATATTAATTTTCCTAAAACAAAAAACTTTTTAGCATTATTTTTTATATTAATAATTAAGCTATATCCTAATCTATATTATTAAGAGAATAAGGAAAATTTTGTTCCTGACATATCTATATAATAGAATTAGTTAATGTTATTAAATTTGGTATCGTTAGAAAGATTTTGACTTGAATTTGTGCCTTTTCATAGTTTAAACTCTTTTTGATTGCCAAGTATTGAGATAAATAGATTTATCTGTATCATTCGAATTACATTTAAATTACGCGAGAAAAAAAACGATCGTATTTATTTTCTTTAAATAAATTAATACTTCAATTATTCTGTCACTAAATATGACTAAATGTTACTGAATATATTATTTATATCGCGTTACTTATTTCAAAATGACAGATTTTTATACGCCCTTTTGGTTTTAGGAAGCTTCTCAAAGCTAAAAAAATGTGCATAGAAAAAAAAATGATTCATTGACACAAAAAATCTTTACTCGCCTAAAAAAAAATTTTTACTTACCCCAAGAAATTTTTTTCATTCTGAATTGAAAACAAAAATTTATTTAGAACTAGAAAAATTACTTGGTACAAGGAATTATTTCTTGACCAAAAAAATCTATTCTCGCCTCAAGACAATTTTTGTATTTAATTTACAATGCATAAAATTTCTTGGTGCAAATTAAAATTTTTTGCAGCAAGAAATCCTTTTTTTCTGCATATTTTATATATTTAGTAGTGATATTTGGGCAGTCACATAGTGACTGCAAGTTGCTCGTTACTCTTATTTGTATAGTATTACATAATTGATCAGAATATAATTGGTATAAATAGTGGTAAGTATAAGTTTCATTTCATATATTCAATTGGATTAAAAATAAATTTATATTACGAGATTATTTTTAATTACCATTAATTGTATAATATTTTCTTATTTACATTCGAATAATATTAATTTCAGTTAGTGATAATAGAAAGTAAATTTAATTTAATATATTCGATTAGGATCAAATACATTTTTATATTTCGTGTTTATTTATTACAATTCAATGGAAACAATAAATTATAAATATATTTATTACACATGAACACTATTTGCTGTAATTAATTCGTAATAAAAGAAAGCATATATTAATTTTCAAGTTAAACTAAAACCATGTTTTAGCATTTTTTCTAAATAAATAAATTAATAAGTTGTGCCCTAAAATTTATAAAACAAATCGAAATAATCTTTTGGCTGCATTAGTTGGAGTTTCATTTAAAATGTATGTCTTCTCTCTTTCTATGTTTTATTACCATAAGAAATCTAATTTATCTGCTGATTTCTTATAAGTTCATTGTTGGTAAGTAGAAATAATTATTTGTCCGAATGTACCTTTTCACAAATGTCACTATGGTCAACTGTCACGCTATCCATATGTCCTTTGTAACCGACTGGTAACATTGCCAAAAGTCACATTTTCCAATTGTCACAATGTACAATTGTCCTTGTGTTAAGATGTCCATATTCCTAAACGTCACGTAAGACACTTGTCGACTTTGCCAAATGTCACACTGGACGAATTTCCTGTTTGTCAAATGTCACGTTGGCAAAGTGTCGACTTGTCTACATGTCGTATGTTTCAGTTGTCGCACTTGCATGAGTGTCACAGTTTCCGTATAGTATGTAGGACAAATGTCACGCTGGACGAATGTCGCTATTACCAGATGTAGCGTTGGTACATTGTCACGATTCCTAGATGTCGTTTTTGCCACAGTAGTACGTTGTCCAGATGTCCGTTTAGGGCTATCTAATGGCACCCGTATTTGACGGTAACAACTGTGACCGGCGTTGTGACCGTCATTTGCAAAACAGACTTATCAAAAAAAATTTTGTGACGCTAGTGACCGTCACAATACGGTATCTGTGACGGTCACGTCACATAAATTGAAAATACCGGTAATTGCCCATCTCTAATTGCAAGCTAAAGTGGCTATAGGGATCGTGCAAGAACTGTAGAGGCAGCACTTTCGTCGAGCACCCTAGTGTTAAATAAAAAAAGTATAGTGATATGAACATTGTAGTAAACAGTATTAGTTTTTTATAAAAAATGAAAAAATAATAAAATTTGGGTTTTTACTGATCAAAAATAATCGGGTTAGAGGTCAGAACAATAAAAAAAGACAAATATTTGAATCTAGTCATATTCTTTATGTAATAGAAACCGAAGATTAAAGTAAGCGATCGGTTACAACATGCACAATTGTCGCCCAAACCAGTGTTTCCAACGTTTACAGTGTTACAATTATCGTATGTACCCTGATAGCCAGACATTACTCTACAAGTGTTGTAGAGCAACACTTTCGGCTAACTTAACGAGAAAGTTTCTGGTAAACCTTGGCTGGATAATCCTTTCCTTTAAGTTGGCTTCAGAATACGGCAGTAGCTTGAATATAACTTGCCGGAAAAACTTGTCGTCAATTTGAAGTGAAACTTTCAATCATCTTAACGTCATTGTCTGACGTTAATACTTGTAGTCAAATTAAATAGAAAGTTGCAGACAATTTACTGTCAACTTAAAGGTAACTGCTTGCTCTCCAACACTTATCTTTAAGTTACCTTTAAAATACGGCAGTAGCTTGTAGTTAACTTATGGTTAGGGTGGCTATCAGGGTATTTTTGACATTTGCAGGTTATCCACGCAGTATTCAGTGAACTTATGGGGAAACGATGAAATTTCACCTGTTTATTATTTTTATACGGCATATTTGAACAGCCGCGAATACAACGCGATATTTTTGATGAAGACATCTCGAAAATTTATTTTATTGAAAAAAAAAAAAAAATAATTGAAGACACTGATAATGCTAAACTAATACTGTTTACCATCACTTTATTTATAATTTTTCTCAGCAGATGGCATAAAGGTCAACTTTCTCAATCCCTATTAGGGTTTGATTGAAGATTAGGGTGCCATAACCTGTGCCTAACGGAGGTTACACGAAACGCACAATTGTATCAAAAGTAAAAGTGTGTAGGGACACGTATGAATAAACGAATGACAGATAAAAGTTACGTTCGAAGAAAAGTACTATCGCCGTCAATAATGTCAGACCTTTTTTGAAAACACTGTGAAATAATCTTGTGTATTTTAAACATTTACTGAGACACAAGTCGTGAATAAATAATCGAAAAAAAAAATCAATTCATGTAAAAAACGGTATAAAAATTAATTCACTAAAATAAAATACTATGTATATATAAATATATGAAAATAAATAAACGAATTATTATAAATATACCAAATAAATTTTAATATAGTTAAATAAATGAATAATAAAATATACCCATAATTCTAAAGACAAACTAAAAAATAGAACGTTTAAAAAATAAATGAACTAATAAATATATCTATAAATATGAAACTCATTAATAAATTAACAAGAAACAAAGAAACACTGAAAATAAACATCTCTATAATAAACAGAGCAAAATCAACTTACATATAATAAACATAACCAGAAAAGAAAATCCATGAAAATTAACACCCATATTAAAAACATAACCATTTTTAAATAAAAATTTTTTTTTTAAATAATAATCTACTGATTCAGATAAATTAACTGGGTAGTATATAGGTACCCTATCAAAAAATCCATTTAGGATTGCATCAGAATTCATTGGAATCCATATAGGAAAGTATGAATGTATCAATGTATGCAAGAAACCTTAAGAATTAATATAGACGTATATGAATTTATATTAGAATCCATGTAGGGAACTATGGGTTTCTGGATTTCCATATGGGAAATCCCCATAAAAAATTGTGGTATATCTGGTTTCGAATATAGGAACTCGGATATATGGATTTCTTCGTAAAAAATTAATACAAAAATTTGGGTTTCTACATAATTAATTTTTTTAGAATCCGGGGTATCTGAATTTCTATGTCTATCGTCTATTGATACTCCCATATGAATAAAAAAACAGATTGATTTTCTATTGGCAGGATACTTTTCAACAAAAAATTTATTAATTGATGCTTTTTATACTAATAGTCAGAATTAGTTATTGATTTATCAATCAACTCAAGATGTATTATATATTTATATAAACTTCAAACAATCCCTAATTATATTAGAAAATACGATTAATGACGATTAAAAATGTTTTAATCGTTTTGAATCGTCATGAATCGTAAAATAATAAATCATCTTTTGAGGATTAGAGACGATTAAATGTGAAAAACCATAAGGATTATGATGATTAAAGACGAGTAATGATGATTAAATTTTTATTCGTTTTTAATCCTCACGAATCGTTTTGTTTAATCCGGGTATCTTACTAAAACACTAAATTAGGAGTCGTACAAAGATATTGCACTCCAGGAAAGTTTGTGAAAACACATATGTTTTTGATGGTATTCGCGTATCAGCAGCGGGACGCTTTTTATCAATTTTCTTAATTCCTAATCCATGCTAGATTCCCTTATGAATTCAGTATGATGTGGATTCCCATAAGAACCCGTCTAAAAATCTATATAGAGATCTATGCTGGATTCCTACGGGAAATACATGGTTCCCGACATGGATTCTTTCCGATATGGATTCCAATGGGTCCTTATGCAATCCTAAATGCCCCATCACCAAAATCCATTTAGGATTGAATCTAGGTATACCACAATTTTTTATGGGGATTTCCCATATGGAAATCCAGAAACCCATAGTTCCCTACATGGATTCTTATATAAATTGATGCACTTCTATATTAATTCTTAAGGTGTCTTGCATTCACAGTAAAAAACGAATCGTCAAAGTGTAAAAAAAGCGTATTTTAAAATTCTGAGTGTTGAATTTTCAACACTTTTGTGTGTCAATTTAACATACAATATTTATCTTGTTTCAACTGTCACAATCGATTGATTTTTTAACACACGAAAATGTTATTTTATACGAAAGTAACACTTTTTATATGTTACTGTGAAATCAACACACAAAATATGTTAAAAATAATCTTGACCGAAACAAAATAATTTTCGGAAAATTTCAAGTAAAAATGACATTCCCTGTATGTAAACTTAACATACAATTTGTGTAGATTCGTTTAAATAACGCACAGAGCGTGTTGAATTTACATCCAGTCACGTGTTAAAACTATTGCCTTCGTGGTTTTTATAGGGGGGGGGGGGGGGTACGACGTGCTACCCATCGTGTACCCACACTATTGTAATGATCGGCTGGCATTTTTTATTATTCATTTCATTTTATAATTTTAATTTTCATTATCATGCAGCAAGCATAGTGTCAATTAATTTAATATATTGTGAAAACCAAGTTCAATTAAAAACATTAATAAAAACAAAAAATAACAATTGATAATATATTTTTCTAAAATTTTTATTAAAATTACTATAACTCGGAAACGATAGACTTTAGTGACTTGACTCATAGAACTTTTTTTAAAGGGAATAAAATTTCCTATAAAATTTCTATTAGCATTTTTAGTGTACTTTCATTGGTTTACGTTCTGCAAGCCAATAAAGGTCAATTTCACGATCGTTTTACACACGAAAGTGTCAATTTTGACGAATTTTTTTTCACTGTGTATACACATTGATACATTCATACTTTCCTATATGGATTCCAATGAGTTCTGATGCAATCCTAAATGGATTTTTTTGATAGCGTACCTATATACTACCTAGTTAATTTATCTGAATCAGTAGATTATTTTTTTTTAAAAAAATTTTTCATTAGTAGATTTTATAGAAATCTAACTATTGTATTGGTCTCCGTGACGTAACTTTTCAAAAATTTTATCATTTTTTCCATCTATTCATTGAAATTATTGAAATTTATTAGTGGATTTTATAAAAATCTAACTGTTGTATTTGTCCTCATGACGCGACTTTACAAAAATTATAACATTTTCTATATATTTTAGTCACGTAGGTTCCAAAAATACTATTGGTGAAAAAATTTATATATGTATTTATATATATATTGTGACGTTACATTGCCGAGGAGGCAGAGTTGGAGATGGAGTACGTGTGATTCTGTGTGTTAGAGAGAAATAGAGTTCGTACGTGTGTCGAGTTGAGTGTAGTAGATGAAGAGTTGAGAGTATGGAATATCTATGTGCAGTGAGTTAAGTGTGTTGGAGTACAAGTACGTGTACGGTACGGGGTATGATTTGGAGTGTGTGTGGTTGAGCGTAGATTTAACGGGGAACGTCTTGCTGTGTCGCGGATAGTAGCCAAGATAACGTGCCTCCCGATCAGTGATGACGACTAGGCCTAGGCTTAGCCCTCAGGGTTGACGTGGTAATCACGGAGGAGCGACTGAGATGTCGCCGCCCCTGCGTGTTGATACTCGGAGTTAGCTGGGGTACGTGTACGTTTATTTTGGAATGGCAGGCCTCGTTTGCGATGCTCGAAGAAGCCAAAAATTTGCTAACTTCGGATATCACGGGGAGTGACATTGCGGGAAGACCCGTGAGTCCACGGCTTGTATGTAGTGGGGGAAGAATGGATGGAGAAGCGAGAATGGGAGAGTGACTGAAAGTTGTAGAGCGTGCGAGTGAATGGAGTGGGAGAAAAGAGAAGAATAGTTGAGAGCAGACCATAGAGTCGGAGAGTTGGAATTCGGAGTCGCTCGAGTACGAGCCGACCCAGGAGTCGAGTTTGGAGTTTGGGAGCGAGTGGTGGCGAGTCGGAGAGTCTCTGAGGTGGACATCGACCGCAACCCTAGACTGTCATCGTTTTGGAGCTTGTGGCTCTGTTTATGGTGCTCTTAAAGCCGTTTATCGTGTGAATTGTTGTCGCGAATTACCGCATTATTCATTATATTTTATTGTATAATTTATTTAAAAGAGTGTTTGTGATTCGTCGTCCACGAGAGGTTCCCGATGGCGTACTCAGGTATTTTTTTGGTTGATGGACCGAGAGTACTCGACCGCAGGCCATTTAGGCCCCCCGCGTCACTCTTGCGTCATCTTTACGCTATTTTATTTAGTTTTCTTTTCTTTATTTTATTTTAATGTAATTAATTGGCTTCTTCCGCGTCACAAAGAACCGCGACCCTCTCTCCACAACCTAGCATACTGAGCGCACCAGGACATGTCGCTACCACCGTTCATTTCGCTCATCTCCAAAGGATTTAGATATTAGGTTTTAATTTACGTGTACGTTTAGACCGGTTGCCGATACCGGGGAAATAAAAGTCGGCTGGCGCCCGTCAGGATCTGGAGGAAATGAGAGGAGTGATCGGTGGGCGAAGTGTAACGTAGCTCGATTTGGTGTCATTGGAATTCGAATAATTAAGTAATTTTATTGGGTAATGATTTATGTATAATTTTGTTGAGTTTATCGAGTATTAAGTAAAATTTACGTTACAATATATATATATACGATATAACGCGTGGTTCTCCCACGATAGCGCCTACAATTCTACACCGATCTTGATGAAATTTTTTATACATATTCTTTAGCTTAAGAGCTCGGTTCAGTTCGAAGATGAGCTAAATCGGCCAGAAAGTTTAGAAGTTATACTCGTTTAAAAATTTTTAATTTTTGAAAAAATTCAACTTCTCTTGATTCATGTTTAAATAACTTTTGATCCCAAAGAGATAATCTATTTTTGGTGATTGATTCTTCAAGTTCATTCGATTAGCTTTAATTTAAGCTATGTTGCTTACTCTTTGGATAATTTTTTCTAATACTTTGATGAATTTCGAAATTTTCAGAAACGTAGAAAAAAAAAATTTTTTTTCGCTTTCTCATTTAATAACTATTAAGTAATACATAATTGTTGAATCTCGTTAACATTTTTACGTAGCTCATCAATTGAGCTTCAATTTTCAGTACTATACTTTTATATTCAACAAAAATTACCTATTTATTTATTGAAATTTATTAGTAGATTTTATAGAAATCTAATTATTGTATTGGTCCCCGTGACGCAACTTTTCAAAAATTTTATCATTTTTTCCATCTATTCATTGAAATTATTGAAATTTAGCTATTGCATTAGTGCTTCTACTTTTTAGTTAATTCATGAAACCGCTCGAATTCATATTATTGCTGTGTAACACTTTTGAAATGAAAATGCTGAAAGTAAATAGTAATATGATTGATTAATAACAAGAATAATATTAATCATGATAATAGTACGATAGTATTAATCATAGAGCTATTTGACATATTTACATAATTCTATTTTCTGTAATGTATTTTTCACCGTACTTTATCAGGATTTGTCGGTATCTTCATTTGAAAGGTTAAAATAACCAAATAATGAGAAATCTACTTCCCCTATCCAAAAATTCCCATAGAATCCACTCAACTGCGACAAAAACCGCACAGAATCCTATAGACTGTATGAGTTTCTATGCGGTTTTTGTCGCAGTTGAGTGGATTCTATGGGAATTTTTTGATAGGGTCCTTTTCGGCTGCCGAATGGCCTTTTTTAAAAATGGTTATGTTTTTAATATGGATGTTTATTTTCATGGATTTTTTTTTTCTGGTTATGTTTATTATATGTAAGTTGATTTTGCTCTGTTTATTATAGAGATGTTTATTTTCAGTGTTTCTTTGTTTCTTGTTAATTTACTAATGAGTTTTATATTTATAGATATAACTATTAGTTCATTTATTTTTAAACGTTCTATTTTTTAGTTTGTCTTTAGAATTATGGGTATATTTTATTATTCATTTATTTAACTATATTAAAATTTATTTGGTATATTTATAATAATTCGTTTATTTATTTTCATATATTTATATATACATAGTATTTTATTTTAGTGAATTAATTTTTATACCGTTTTTTACATGAATTGATTTTTTTTTTCGATTATTTATTCACGACTTGTGTCTCAGTAAATGTTTAAAATACACAAGATTATTTTACAGTGTTTTCAAAAAAGGTCTGACATTATTGACGGCGATAGTACCCTGATAGCTACCTTAACCGTAAGTTAACTTCAAGCTACAGCCGTATTCTGAAGGCAACTAGAAGGAAAGTGTTGGAGAGCAAGCAGTTACCTTTAAGTTGACAGTAAATTGTCTGTAACTTGAATTCAAAATTTGACTACAAGTGTTACTCTCAATACAACCTTAAAAAATGCTATCCTCGAACGCTTTTCTGTATCTCGTAAAAAACAATTGCAGAAACTCTTAAATGAAAAAGTCGTTGGGGATAAAAAACCCTCACAACTCCTACGAGAAATGAAAGCACTAGCTCAGGACTCAGTAGAAGACGAAGTACTGCACCAGCTCTGGTCTGAACGTCTCCCGCACAAAATACGTCCGCTATTGATCATCTCTGAAAGCCTCGGTCTCGACGCTCTAGCTGAAATGGCTGATCGTTTCATTGACATGATGGAAACTCTTCCTGTCATGGCTGTACACAGTCAGGATACTTCTAGTCACACAAAGAGACCTCAAAGTCCATCAGCAACCTCACAAATTGAATGTCAACTGTCGGAAATTTGTCTTACACTCAAAAGTTGACAAAATAATCTAGCCAACCTACAAGCTAGCCAACAAATCACACAAAAACAATTATACGAGATGCAATCCCAACAACAGCAGCAACAACAAATAATAAATCAGCTACAACAGAATTTCCAATATGAAAATCGTTCCCGTTCCAGACAAAGGTCACTCACACCAAACCGCAACGGAATTTGTTATTATCATAACAAATGGGGGGACGACACCCGCAAATGTACACAACCGTGCAAGTTCTCACCCATGCAAATAACCCAGGGAAACTAGGCCTGCTGTCAGGAATCGGGGCAGTCGATGACAGCTATAATAAAGGACTGCCCAAAGAACTACGCTTACATATCTATGACAAAACTACCAACCAAAAATTTCTGATAGATTCAGGTTCGGTGGTATCAATAATTCCAGCATCATCTCTCAAACACAAGCCAGAAAAAAATGATCTCACTCTTTACGCGGCAAACTCTTCACAAATCAACACGTACGGCACAAAAACACTCAACTTGGACTTAAATCTTCGCAGAAATTTTTCCTGGTCTTTCGTAATAGCGGACATCAAAATAGCTATAATAGGAGCCGATTTTCTTACAAATTTCAACTTGCTGGTTGATTTGAAAAACCAACGCCTAATTGATCCACTCACAAACTTATCTACAAGAGGTCAATATCTCAACGCAGACACGTACAATGTATCAACACTCAGCACTAACCTACCATCACCATATCGTGAGTTATTAGAACAATATATTGAGATAACTAAACCAATTTCAAAGCCTAATACCACCAACATGAAATACGCTCATCGCATCATCACAAAAGGTCCACCTGTGACAGCTCGTGCCCGTAAACTCGCTGGTGAGAAAGCGGTAGCAGCTAAGGCCTTAATATCGGAAATGCTCAATAATGGAACAATCAGACCGTCCAGCAGCACATACGCAAGCCCTATACACCTGACCAAGAAAAAAAACAACGAATGGAGATTATGCGGTGATTACAGACAATTAAATGCAGACACAGAACTCGACATGTATACACCCCCACTCACAACAGATCTCTTCCATCATCTACCAGGCACTCGCATCTACACAAGACTCGATTTAAAAAGAGCCTACGATCAAATACCAATGCATCCAGACGATGTTCATAAAACTGCTATCATCACCCCATGGGGACTCTTTGAATACCTAGTTATGCCTAATGGAGTCAAGAATGGGACACAAACATTCCAAAGGTTTATGAACACTAACTTTCATGACTTAGATTATGTATTCATCTTCATCGACGACATATTCATCGCATCACCCGACGAAGAAACTCACATCAAGCACGTCAAGACTGTACTAGAGCGACTAAAAAATCTTTCACTCAGTATCAACACAAACAAATGCGTATTCGGTCAAACGGAAATCGACTTTCTCTGATATCACATCAATGCTCAAGGTTACACACCAACACACGATCGTGTCGAGGCTATACTTGAGTATAAAAAACCTGAAACCATCGAGGAACTTAGACGTTTTCTCGGCATCACGAATTACTACCGCAGGTGTATTCCTCAGGTAGCACACACACAAATACCACTTAACAACTACTTAAAACAATCAATAAAAAAGGACAAAACAAAAATAATCTGGACACCAGAATCAAATAAAGCCTTCAGTGAATGCAAACAGAAAATTGCAAACACCACTCTTCTCGCTTTTCCATCTCTAACAGCATCAATGGCTTTCACCCCCGATGCTTCTTCATCAGCAATAGGAGCAAAGTTAGAACAACTCGTCGACGACGTCTGGCAACCACTCGGTTTTTTCTCAAGGAAACTTAGCCCAACGGAACAGCGCTACAGCACATATGACCGTGAGTTATTGGGAATTTTTTCATCCATCAAATTCTTTCAATATCTCCTAGAATGCCGCAATTTCATCATTAAAACAGACCATAAACCCTTGACCTACGCTTTTAAACAAAAATTAAACAAGACATCCGAACGACAGATGAGGCAACTAGATTACATCTCACAGTTTTCAACAGACATCGTATACGTGAAAGGCGAAGACAACGTAGTTGCAGATGCACTCTCACGTATCAACGCAATCAACATGCCCACAATACTCAGTCCTGAAGCTATTCACAACGCACAGTCCGCCGATAAAGAACTACAGAACCTAATTCAGACTTCCACATCGCTGAAGCTCCATGAACTTGAAGTTGAACCTAAAATTAAAATTTTCTGCGATATTACCGATGGCATCGTCAGACCCTTCATTCCGACATCACTCCGTAAAACTGCATTCGATACTGTTCATAACTCTGCTCATCCTAGTGGCAGAAATACATCAAAACTCATCAGACAAAAATACATCTGGCCAGGTATACGCAAGGACGCTTTACGTTGGTCTCGTGAATACATAGCATGCCAGAGAGCCAAGATTCACCGTCACACTTGCATTGAACCAAACCACATTGAAATACCCAGCACGAGATTTAACCATTTACATATTGACATCATATTCTTACCAGAAGTTCGTGGTTACAAGTACTGCCTAACGATGATCGATCGATTTTCACGTTGGCCATCTGCAGTACCCATCAAAGATATGACAGCCGATACAGTCGCAACAGCTTTATTCAACGAATGGATATCAAACTACGGTGCTCCAATCACAGTCACCACCGATCAAGGTACGCAATTTGAATCTGATCTTTTTCGATCTCTCATTCATCTTGTAGGCGCCAAAAAGACCAGAACCACACCATACCATCCACAGTCCAACGGCATCGTAGAGAGGATGCATAGAACATTAAAAGCGGCACTCATGTGCTCACCCAAACCGTGGCTCGACATCCTGCCAACAGTCCTTCTCGGACTAAGAACTTCATTCAAAGAAGATATCCAGGCTACTCCGGCTGAAATGTTGTATGGGACATGTTTAAGAGTACCTGGTGAATTCTTTGTCTCCGCTGACTTGCCTCCAGATCCACAAATCTTTGTGGAAAAACACCGTGAATACATGCGTGGTATTCGCCCAACACCAACGGCTCATCATTCAAAGTCAAGAATATTTGTCCTCAAAGATCTCAAGACCTGCACACACGTATGGTTACGCTGCGACCATGTAAAAGTACCCTTGGAACCTCCATACCAAGGCCCGTACAAAGTTCTCGATCGACTATCTGATAGACTCTACAAAATAATCGTAAACGGTGAAGAAAAAAATGTCTCCATTGATAGACTAAAGCCTTGCTACACCAACAAGACAGATGATGATTACGTCGAAGATCAACCACCACTCCAGCCAATGCAACCAGCACATTGGCAATCAACACTCGATAGACCCAAACGCACATATAAGCGCAACGTGGCTTTTAAAACTCCCGCGGAAAGCCACTCAAGGGGGAGTAGATGTGGCAGATCTGAGCCCTCAGTCACGCCTCTTGAGACCGGAATGAAAACTAGAGCGACTGACACGCCGCTCTATAGTCAAATCCTAAAACTAAAGATTACAAACCAGCGACGACGGAATATTAACTAACTAACGAAAATTCACGCTACAGCTCTGGCAATGGATACACGTAAAATAATAAGTACAACAAAACCCAAAGTGTTATATATTTATTTGAATATTGTTTAATAAATAAAGTTTATATTTTCATACATAAGCTCACTTGTAATTATTTAATTAGTGGATTAAGTTAATGATAAGTCCACAGGAGCATTTTTTATTAAACAAGTTGACACCGACGACCACAACATAACTCTAAACTCGATGGAGGCTTATGACAAGATAAAAATAGTTCTTGACGCTAAAAAAATTCCCCACTACACATATACTCCGAGACACAGGAAACCAATAAAAATTGATCTTAAAGGGCTAAGAGGTGGTATGCCAACAGCAGAATCAGTAAAAGCAGAACTGGACTCTAAAAATTTCGAAAAACTTGAAATTGAGAAAGTGTACAAAAATTTCTTCAGCAAATCAAACCCTAGTTGGTACAATTTCATCTTACAACTGAAACCAGGCAGCACAGTAAACGAACTAATGAAAATTAAAGGCCTCCTACATCAACCTGTCCACTGGGCAATTAAAAAAGGATCTATAATAATACAATGTAAAAACTGCCAAAGATTCGACCACTCGAGCTACAACTGCTGGCTCCCCTACATGTGTGTAAAATGTAGTGGTAATCACGAGTACGGCAAGTACCCACTAATTGAAAAAGACAATACAGGAAAATTAAAATGTGCCAATTGTGAATCAATCGATCACCCAGCGAATTTTAAGGGATGTCCCTTCTACAAATTTGTCGCAAATGCTAAAAAGAATACAGCAGCCCAAAAAAGAAACATAAATTCAGCTAAAGCAAACAGAATCACTCGAACAATAAATCCGCTCATATCATACGCCTCGGCCGCATCTAGTCATCAGGAACCTCCTATCCACAATCAATCCAATCAACACCAAATCAATACTAACATCAATTCTTCATCATCATCATCATCATCATCCACCCCCCCCCCTCCCTGGATCAATGATCTTAAAACTGAAATAGAGTCAATGAACAAAAACATGCTGACAGCAGTCAACATACAAATAGCCCAAATAACTAATCAAGTTCAAACAAACTCAAGAAGAATCGAGCAAATTTTTAACATCCTTCAAATTCAACATGGATAATCAAAATAAAATAAGCAACCTCAAAATTGCAGCCATCAATGTCAATTCTATTATAACAGGGCTATGCTGTTACTCTGGTCGTCCTTAAATTACCTTTTTAAGGGCGCCACTGGAAGTGATAACGGCCTCCCAGAGCCGGATCTGGAATCGTCAGGGTCGTTGTAATTTATTTAATTGTAAGAGAAGGATGAGGAAGGATAATTTGTAAATAATTATAATGATTTCAATTAACAATTTTAACCTTTTATTTTATAAACCTTTTTAACCTTATAACCTTATGACCTTTTATTTTATAAACCTTATAAACCTTTATTATAACTTATATCTTATAAACCTAAACTAAGCCAACTACCTTTGGCATTTTTCACACACTCACACACACAATAATTTGCCAACTACCTTTGGACTTTTTATTTAACTAATAAATTGAAATCGCTTAACCTTCGCGAGACTTAATTAATATCACAATAATTTCCTAAATTATTTTACACACACACTCACTCAGTCCCCTGGACTTTATTTTCCACACACTTATTTTTAACCTGAACTCCACGCGGTCAACGCGACCCTCTACGTGGCTAAAACCTTAATTTTAATACCCGCGCGGTCCCCAGGACCCTCTACGCAACTTCACAATTAATTGACGTGGTTCCCTGAACCCTCTACGTGACTTTACAATTAATTCACGCGGTCACCTTGACCCTCTACGTGACAAAACCTTATTCAACTAATTCACGCGGTCCCCTGGACCCTCTACGTGATTTTAACACTTCTCACTAATTTATGACAATTATTTACAACTTATTTAATTATCCACAATTTCCATAATTACGATTTTCACTGACTCATACTTTTACCGATATAAAATTTCATTAAACTATTTTCTGTATTTAAAATTCATTTCCACTTAATCATTTACTATTTTAAAATCACTAATAAATTTTCCAATAACTAATTTCTTATAAACGTTATCCTTTACTTATCAACGATTTTGTTAAGCCGGCTTTAGGATTTATTTTATATGACCGCTTAACAATTTATCACGACTTCGATATCACAATACTCAAAACTCAACCATTTATTTTCCCGTTTCATTTTACGACACTTTAACGTTTATAATTTTATTAAATGATTTTACTTGATTTATTAATTTAATTTACTTATAATTAATTTTATCTTAATATTAATGACTAGATAATTTGACTAGAACGCAATTGATTTTCCGGCAATGCTTTACACGACCTGCCTGGCAATATCAAAGTTAATTATTGATGAGTCCGGCTTTTCAGTTATTTTATTACACGTTAAATTGACACGACAATACTTCGCGAACACGATGTTAAATTTTGTATTTTACTTAACAAATATTCCGGCTTCCTGCCTGGAATATTTAACAGAATACCTATTACAATTTACGTTGATTCTTTTCCGTCGCTCGTTCTGTATTAGTTGTCTTCGTCCGTGTCTTGTTCTCTCTAGTCCGTGTATTAGGTTCTCTCTTGTTTGTGTAGTTATTATGGATCGTGTGTGTCTGGGTACCCGGGTCGTCTCGAATTTTCCTTATCGTGTGGACTCTCTCGGATCAAATTCTCGTCTTCGCTAAAATACTCGAACTCTCTTTCAACCTGCTATTCAGACGCAATCAGTTCTTGATAATAAAAGGTACCGGCTACCTGCCTGGTATCTTGTAACAATTTGATTTTCTTTTTATCGCTTGGTTCCACAATAATTCACCAAGTCACAATTAAATAAATTTACCTGATATAATTAACAGCGTCTGATAATGACGTCTATGTTGTTGGCTTCTCACTTTAGGTCCGTCTGGTTCGGTCGTTCCGGTCACAAGTCTTGTCTCGATGGCCGCCCAGTCCCATTGACTCTCCGTCGAACGTCTGTTCAGTTCGGTCGTTCCGGTCACCAATGTTGTTTTTCACTGCAGTCTTGCAGTTTTATTAATTTCACTCGATTATTTTCGGCAATGATCGGAAAACTCCTCCTCTACCTAATTATGATTGGGCCTCGCGTATTAGCATTTTCAATTAGCGCGCCCGGCGACAAGTCGAAAAACTTAATTGAATGCTCGTTTGGGGTTGCAGGTAGGGTAAATGACCAACCGTGAAAAATCACGATTTTGGTTGATAATAAAACTCAATTTACCCCGTTACACTATTCAGACAAATCAAAGACGTTACGATCTCCAATGCTTCGCAGCAGACAACAATCTAGATATCATAATTGTCACCGAAACAAAACTCAACGCAAAGCATAAATTATCCTTTAAAAATTACGACTTCATTCGTACTGATAGAAAAAATTCAGTGCAAGGTGGGGGCACTCTATCCTCATAAAAAATAATATTAACTTCACCAAAATCAATTCTCCAACTTCACTGGATAACTCGATTTTTGAATACACAATAATTGAAATTAAGTCTGACTCAATTAAAAACCTATTTATCATAGCTGCATACGCAGCTCATGACAACAAGACAATATTCACCAATGAACTCACTAACCTACTCAACGACCTCAAACTCCAAAACCCAGATAACCACTTCATACTAGCAGGTGACTTGAATGCAAGGAGGCAAGACTGGGGTGACTCTGTGACAAATGAGAGGCAGACAACTCAGAAACTGGGAACTGAATGAAGGTCTAATATTTAGAGCAACATCTGCCTCGCCAAAGGAACCTACTTTCATCAGAGGCCAGTCCATTCTTGACATCATAATTATCGACTCAAGACTTGATCTACAGTGAGACTATAATAGTGACCACAAGGCAATCATCTTCTCTATTCTATGTAAGCAATTTAACACATCAAGAACCAATAATTACAAATACAACTATAAATCCACAAAATGGAAAAAATTTACAAACATACTGGAAAAAAACTACAATCAGATAATTCATCATGACCATAATCTATCCACCCAAGAAATAGATGATCATCTTGAACAAATTAACACTGTCATACGCGAGACAATCGAAGAATCGGTCCCAAGATTCAAAAACAACCTAAATAGTGTCGATAAATATCTGAACTCCAAAATCAAAAAATTAAAGAAAGACAAGTCACACACACTAACGGTGCTAAATAAACTGCTGAAAAAAGACCCGCAAGCCAAGCTACCTGCAACACAATCAGCCAAAAACCCACTTGCACAATTAAAATCAGACCTGAAAAAAGAATTCAAGAAATCAATTGACAGCTACTGGGCCTCCCAAATTAAAAGAATTGACCACAGACGGGCTGAGAATTTCTTTCCCAAAATAAACAAGTTTCTCAGACCTCATTAAGACCCCATAATCATTGGTGACATTCAAAGAAATTTCATGGAGCCTAATGTTGCAACCAGAGCCTGCATCCCGGCCGATGCCTCAAACCTAATTACGGATCACACCGATAAGCTCAACATCATCGGAGCTTTCTTTGAGTCTATAATCACCCCAAGACACACAAACATTGGCACACGAATCAAAGAAATGGCCGATAATAAAGCTGATGAGTACATTGAAGATCTGAGGGCTAGAAGAACCAATAGCACAACAATTACCCACTTCTGTCCAAGAAACCCAGCAACACATCCAACAGCAGATGGTGAGGACATTTTCTGTGACCCATCTACATTACAATCAATCGTCAAAAAATTGCCGAACAAACTCTCCAGCGGGCTTGACGACATCCCCCCGATAGTATTAAAACATCTGCCTTTTAACATCATCACGTCATATACAATAATTTTCAACAATGCAATCAACAACTGTTACTTTCCAACAGCCTGGAAACGCGCAAAAGTCCTACCTTTACTAAAGAGAAATAAAGAACCAGCCAATCCTCCCAGTTACAGGCCGATCAGTCTAACCACCAGCATCCGTAAAGTTTACGAGATCATAATAAACAAAAAAATTATTAAACATTGTGAAGACCATAATATCATCCCAAACAACCAGTTCGGATTTAAGCACCAACACTTAACAACTCACGCCATTCACAAACTTCTTAGCGATGTCAACACATTGCTCGGCAATAAATATCTAGTTGCAGTAGCTCTACTAGACCTAGAAAAAGCTTTTGATTCTGGTTGGATCAAAGGTCTAATCTTCGTCCTTCACATCAAAAAATTTAAGCGATGGCTCATTCTACTGATCCTGGACATGTTATCTGGAAAATCATTCGTCACCACGAACGGGACCCAACTGTCATCCATCATTTTCCATATCTTAGAAGGTTTCCAACAAGGAACAGTCAACTCTCCGGCACTCTTTAACATTCTCACCTGTGAAATCATCAACTTATACCAACTTAACCAAAACAATAACACGTTTTCTATGGCTTTTGCTGACGATATCATTTTTTATGTAGCAGGCAAGGACCCTGATAAAATTAAACTTCAACTGAGTAATATTATCAACAACATTAATAGCCATTATGCAAAATGGAACCTCAGAATCAACCCGAGCAAGTGCGAGACCATCATATTCAGGAAACCAGTCCATTACTTGTCATCATTAGTTAATAAAAAACTCAAGTCCTTTAAGATTACAAACAAAATTCAAGGAACATATACTGACGCGGACATCCCACATGTCAAATCAGTTAAATATCTAGGGGTACACCCAACGAACTTCTCAGAGGCCACTCCCATATGAACATTCAACTCGACAAAGCCAAAAAACCCTTCAGAGCAAATAGTAGATTGTTCTCTAACAAACATTTATCGACCAGATCAAAAATAATCTGCTATTTGCTGCTAATAAGACCCATCCTTTCATACGCTGCTCCGGTCTGCTGGAATACCGGAGCAGCGTTGATGGAAAAATATAGATGCTTTGAGAGGAAGTGCCTAAGAGCGTGTCTAGGACAATAAAGATCTGCGGACACTAATTTCAACGAGTTCATAAGTAACAAGAAGATCTACAACATGGCAATCATCCCGCGGATTGTCTCTTTCTTCATCAAATTAACTACTTAGGCAAACTTCCATCCATTAACAATGTTCTAATAAACAACCTAGCCCAAACAGATCTAAATGATTTCGAGGATCGTCTCAAAAATGGTTACATCACCCCGCAATCCTTCACCCACATTGATCATATGGGCCTTATCCAGGACCATAACAATATACCTGTGATTTATCATTGAAGCAGACATCAGTCAGACAAAAGAGTCACCTTAACAACCAAAGACATAAAATGGAGATCCAATATGGTCTATTCAATGTCGATACCATAAATTGATTCCATGGATTCAAGTAGACTATCCAGTAAATACTGGTGGTTAACGGAGAACTCTACTCACATCAAAGAACTGAAACAGAGATTCAATTTAAATAAATTATTCACGCCTCCGTGATATCTATCATGTAAATATTGTAAATATTCTATATATATATTTTTATATTTTCTCTCTTTCCTTCTTCTTCTCTATATTATTTATTATTATTAACATTCATAGACGGTTTTCCAATAGTCTTCTTTTCCGTCAATTTAAGTTCAAAATTTACTGAGTTAAACTCATAAATATTCAAATTATTCAACTAAAGTGATCTGAAACTTAAATAGCCCTTAGCTTATCACTTAAGTATGCGAGTGCACGACAGTGCCCAGCAGCTCCAACGACACCAACTAGTGTTACTACTAAAGAGTATTTTTTAAGTTATATTTCTCCTTTTTGTTAATATCAATGTACTGACTAAAATGAAATAAACTTTATTTATATAAAAAAAAAAAAAAAAGGCGTAAGACCTAGGCCTCTCGAACTTGATCACTGGCCAGGCGTGGGTTCGAATCCCAGCGGTTGCCAAAAGAATTTTTCACACATAAAGTGTGAGGTCTTTCGGACCTGAGATTTGTCCTGATGCCGACATTTGAATTTGATCGGATTTGAGTGAATTTGATTTGGGGTAAAAATTGAATTTGACGAAAAGTTGGCTGGATATAGGATTATCTGAGGCCTTAGAATATATAAGTATATACTTGGAAAAAAAAAAAATTATTAGAGACCGATCTGAGACCTAACTAACTAATTGAGATGTATATTGATAATTTAGCAAGTGGCATAATTAATAAATCACTCTATATTATAGGACATAATATAATAGAATATAAAATAGTATAACATTATTTAGAATATTTAAAACATATTGATAGTTATTTTCCTCTTAATATTTGTCATGTACAAATAAACGCTGAAGCCTCGACTCGACTAGAAATTCCAGTTAGGCTTGCCGAAAGACCAATTTGGGCCGAATGAGGCTTTCCGAAATACGGCAAGCCTGATTCGGACCTTATTCCGGCCTCATAATTAAAACCAAAATACGGCAGGCTAAATTTGGACCTTATAGTATTTGCATGAGGAAAACCAAATCTCGGAATGCCAAAAACATGCCAAACTTGGTTGTTATTCGGAAAAGGTGTGGCATGGCGTTAGTTAGGAATACTTTTGGAATTCCTGACTGATATTTAACAGTGATGACCAAAGGCTTGCCGAAGTCCGGGATGCCAAATTAGGTAGTCAATAGGAAAGTGAATGGCTAAGTGAACTTCGGTGTATCTTTGGAAACTGATACTACTGCCTTATGGTGGTTACCAAAGGCTTGCCGAAGTCTGGCATGCCAAATCAGCGCTCGACTAGAATTCCAGTGCAGCATGCCAAAATACCAATTTGGGACGAATGAGGCTTTCCGAAATACAGCAAGCCTAATTTGAAACTTGTCCCGTCCTTATGAGGAACACCGAAACTCGATATACCAAAACTTTTCCAAACTTGTTTGTCATTAGGAGTTTTCAGCGGGGCGTAAAAGTTCAGTGAATCTTTGGAATTCCTGACTAAAATCAGATTGGGATGGCCAAAAGCTTACTAAAGTTAGGTATGCCAAATTTGGCTATTATTAGGAAAGTCTTCGTCATTGCCTAAGTTAGGTATATCTTTGGAATTCCTGGCTGGTACCGAATAATATTTTAATACCATAACTAAACTTAGGAGCCACAATCGGTAGAGTAGCGTAGTAGTTAAAGCGTCGGTCTTTCGTGCATAGAGTCTCGTGTTCGAGTCCCACAACAGCGGTCGTTAATAAGTTTAGTGTTTTTCCTTGAATTAAAAATTTCTAATTCGATTGGAAATTAAAGTAACATTAAATTAGAACATTTGATGATAAGCTGCTCTGCAAAAATAATTTTAAACGATAAAAAAAAAAAAATTTTTTTTTTTAATTTAGTAAAACAAAATTATATTATTATAGTCATACATGACCATATACTGCCAATTTCTATATATAATCATTTTTCACAGATAGATTACGGTTTTTCGGGGCGACTTCAGTTTCCGAATTTGTACCGAATCCGGCTTTCCTAATTATGCAGAGGTCCGGAAGTGTGTTATTTTCGTGATGCGAGCCTTATGCGGTTGCCTCATTTAGCGCGAATTCGGAATTCGGCATGCCTAATCCGGAGCTAATAAAAAACGAACTGAAATTCCTAGTCGGGTCAACATATTTTCATGCTTAAACAAAAAAATTTTTACTGTTTTTAAGTTTTTTTTTCTAAATATATATTTTTTTAAGAAAGATGTGTTAGTTTTTTGAAGCAGTATTATATTTTTTTGTTTGAAGACAATAAATTTTATCGGAATAAGTGCTATTTTTTAAAGGCAAAAATTTTTGTATGCTCCAACCAAAAAAAAAAAATGCTTAAACTAAGAGAAAAATAACTTGGGAGTAAAGTTATATATGTATGTATGTAGGAGAGAGGTCACCGGTGCTATAAGCAGCAGCGGAAGTAGTTCGATGCTCGCCACGAGATCGCGCTTACCAGTTGTAGTGTCCCTGGTAAGAAACTTATTTCAAAAGTGCTATATTCAAATGTTGGAAGCAATTTTGGCGCGAGTACTCCTCTGTTATTTGACAGAGTGATAAGTTCTTTTTTTGGTGGTAATATAGTATACTCTATATTACATAATGACAAAAATATTTTTTATCAATGCTTCCATGAATAATTTTTCTTAGAAATTAAACTTGGACTTACAAAAAAAAAAAAAAATATTCTAATAAAAAGTATAAAGCTTCTACTATATGAACAAAAATTTACAATTTATATTTAATACATTGTATAGAAATTTAATTAAATATAGTTCTATATAATTATATATAATTTTTTTACCCGGGAACTTGGTTAAAATAAACTGTCTAGTAAATTTACAATACAGCTTACTGAAATTACAAACTATTTTCAATACAAATTGTTTAGTAAAATTACAACATTTGTATTGTTATATTACTAAACAACTTTTCGATAGATGTTTAGTAAACTTCAATAAATATTTTGTAATTTTCCTAAATGGAGTCGGAATAAGTCGTATAGAAAATTTACAAAACTGAATGGTATTATTACTAAATTTTTATGCCTTAAAACTTCCTACACATTTGTTGTAAATTTACTACAGAAATTTTTAACTGTGTAGCTATATATAATTATAATTAAGTTAGTTATATCTAATTATAATTAAGATTTTAAATTTAAGGTAGTTGTCGGGTGATGGACATAGTATCAGAAAGTTCTAAAATTTTTTATACTTATTAAGGGTATTAAGATACAATTACCATTAAAATTTGAAGTCGATTAACCATCTCTAATTCGAGATATTTATAATCAAAGTTAAACAATAAATAAAAAATATACTTGTCGATGCATTGGACGGAAAGAATCTGACAACGCTGTATGCGAGTATGCATTGACTATTTGAGCAGTAAATTTAAACAGATACTCAGTACACTATACAGCAACTGGTAAAGCATATGCGACGTTGTCAAATTATATTTTAAGAAAATGTTCAACAGTATTTGTGTATACGTATATATGAGTAGTGTGTAGGTAACCTTCTCACGGGTACAGTATCAAATAAAAGTAATGTCTCATTTTAACTACAACCTAACCTACTCTTACCACACATATAGCTCATAACTTTTTGACAATATTGTAGCAGGACAACTACCTTAAATATATATTTATTAACCCTAAACAAATATATATATATATATATATATATATATATATATATATATTTATTCTAAATGAATATATTTTTTTGTGTCTAAGTAATATTTATTAGAGTTAATATAATTATATTACCCATTCATTACCCATTGTCCATTTATTATGGGCAATGGGTAATTAAATCCTTTTATTGTCATAACTAATATTTAGTTATGTTTTAAATTTAGGTTCAATACTTTATGACCAGATAGTAGCATATGTTAATACCCTTTGTTTCTGCGCATCTTATAATGAACGCGTGTTAGGCATATACTCGACTTACTGTATAGGTCAAGGGTGGCAAAATGGGCCTCCTAAAATTTTAGATGTCTTGAAATATTTGGGGGCAAAATGGTCCCCCCAAAATTTTTGTTCAGTTTAAATAATTTATGAACAAGGAACCCCTGTGGAAAAGGTCTTATAAAATCTCATAAAAAAAATTGGCTATGAGAAAACGATCAGTATTTGTCCGCGAAAAATCTCAAAAATTCTTATACAATTATTTTCTCATAGATGGTGCATCAAAAAAAATTTTTTTTTTAAATTCTCATTTAAATAATCAGAATCTATAAGAAACAGAAGCTGTAATTTTGTGATTATAAGTATTTATAAGTTTTTGAAAAATGTAAAGTTTAAAATTGCGTAGATTTTGGAAATGAATAAGATTGTATGAGACGATTTCTGAAGTAATCATATAAGATTTGATACTGATTAATCAATGTGAGTACAGTAATTTTCCATATAGTAACGAAAAAGTTTATGAAATTAATTAAGTTACAGTTTCTTTAGTATTGATTAAGGTTTATATGCTAAATTATTGAATTTTTTAGCATGAATTCAAAAAGTTTTTATTATGTATACTCAATAATATTTTTATGAGTATTTACGCGGAAAATCCTCAGCAATCTATTCCCGAAAAATCTATGAAATTGAGTCAGTTTATTTATTCATCAAAAATTACTCAAGTAAACATTAATATTAAATATTAAAGTCATGATGTATTATAGGATATACTATAGTACAATCCAAAAAGGTACTTGTCGCTCTGTCGAATGACAGAAGGGTACTCGAACAAAATCGTATTGAAATTTGGAATATAACACTTCTGAAATAAATGTCTTAACAGGGACACTACAAATCGTAGGCGTGATCTCGTGGCGAACACCGAACTACTCCCGCTGCTGCTGCCTAGCACCAGTGACTTTCCCCTTCTCCACATCTCCGAACAGTTAATATATTCAAAGTACAAGAAAAAGTGATTATATTAGTATTTTTGGTGTAAATTCTTATAAAAAAAATAAAGTTAAGCAATTATTTTTGAATGATTCTGATAAAATTAATATTTTATGTGAATGGTGTAACGTAAATTTTACTTATTACTCGATAAACTCAACTAAAGTACACCTACATTTCTACTCAATAAAATTACTCAATTACTCGAACTCAAATTACACAAAATCGGGCTACGTTACACTTCGCCCACCGATCACTCCTTTCATTTCCTCCAGATCCTGACGGGCGCCAGCCGACTTTTATTTCCCCGGTATCGGCAACCGGTCTAAACGTACACGTAAATTAAAATCTAAAATCTAAATCCTTCGGAGATGAGAGAAATGGACGGTGGTAGCGGCATGTCCTGGTGCGCTCAGTATGCTAAGTTGTGGAGAGAGAGTCGCGGTTCTTTTGACGCGTAAGAAGCCAATTAATCACATTTAAATTAAAATAGTATAAAGAAAAGGAAATAAAATAAAATACCGTGCAGTGACGCGGAGGGCCAAATGGCCCGCGGTCGAGTACTCTCGGTCCATCAACCGAATAAATACCTGAGTACGCCATCGGGAACCTCTCGTGGACGACGAATCACAAAACAACACAATAATTAATAAAATAAAAGAAAATAATGCGGTAATTCGCGACAACAATTCGCACGATAAACGGCTCCAAGAGCACAACTAACTGAGCCACAAGCTCCAAACGACGACAATCTAGGGTTGCGGTCGAGGTCTATCTCAGAGACTCTCCGACTCGCCACCACTCGCTTCCAAACTCCAAACTCTACTCCTGGGTCGGCTCGTACTCGAGCGACTCCGAATTCCAACTCTACGACTCCATAATCTACTCTCAACTACCCTTCTCTGTCCTCCCACTCCATTCACTCGCACACTCTACTACTTTCAGGCACTCTCACATTCTCGCTTCTCCATCCATTCTTTCCCCACCACATACAAGCCGTGGACTCACAGGTCTTCCCGCAATGTCACTCCCCGTGATATCCGAAGTTAGCGAATTTTTTGCTTCCTCGAGCATCGCAAACGAGGCCTGCCATTCTCAAATAAACGTACACGTACCCCAGCTAACTCCGGGTATCAACACGAAGGGGCGGCGACATCTCAGTCGCTCCTCCGTGATCACCACGTCAACCCCGAGGGCTAAGCCTAGGCCTAGTCGTCATTACTGGTCGGGAGGCTGTTATCTTGGCCACTATCCGCGACACAGCTAGACATTCCCCGTTAAATCCACGCTCCATCACACAGACACTCCAAAACATACACCGTACCGTACACGTACTCGTACCCTTAACACACTTAACTCACCGCACATACATACTCCATACTCTCAACTCATCATCTACTACACTCAACTCGACACACCTACTAACTCTATCTCTCTCTAACACACAGAATCACACGTACTCCATCTCCACTCTGCCTCCTCGGCAATGTAACGTCACAATGGAAATTATTTATAAAATCTCATAAGTACTCCATAATATTTTATAAGTAATAGCCTTATAACTAAAACTTAAAAAAACTCATAAATCACATAGCTTTTAAATTAAAATTAAATCTTTCAAGTTTTAAATTAAAATTAAAATTATTTTTAAGTTTTTACAAATTAATTCGATTATAGATTTTCTTACTAATTCTCATAAAATTTTTATGAGAAAAAGGTCTGCATTTGTCCATGTGATTCCTGATTCAGTCGCATAAAATTTCTAAGAAATACTTGTTAAATATTTTCTCATAAAATATGATAAATATTTTATGATATTCAATAAGATATTATCTCCTAGGATAACTTTTATTAAAACTTATAAATTCTAAAAATTTCGTATAAAAAAATAATCTTATTGAGATTTTGTAAGTATTATAACATCGGAATTCGCCTGATCAATTCTTATTGAAGATACATTAGAATAAACTGTAACAATCTTATAGAAGTGAAAGTACTTATTCAATCTTATAATCGCTGGCGGAATTCGAGTCACAAAATCTCATAAATTGAAAAATCTTACTCATTCTTTTAAAAATCTAGTACGGAAATCATGATAGGAAAACATTAAAAGCTTTGACTCATAGATTCTCATAAGAATTCATATGAGAATTTTTTTAAATCTCATAGATATTTTCGAAGCTCATAGATTCTTATAAAAAATATTCAATATCTTATCAGAATTTATGAGAGCTTTTCCACAGGGCCTTGCAAAGTGTTTGAGATTGTGGTTTGCTTTTAACACGTCTAAATTTTCTGAAATTAAACTTGAAAGTTAATTTTTTTTTTCAAAGCTTAAAAATAATCTGGATGTTGAACCGAGACCATGTCAACGGCGCGCCGAGTGCTCTTTCAGTTGAGCTATCCGAGCTTATGTCATAGTCCATTCAATGTATCAGTATACAAAACATTAAAATAATTAAGCGCGAAAAATTAATATTTTAGAGAAATTTATTGATTAGCGTTTTTACCATACCTACACCGAAAGTTTAAATTCTTGCCCTGTTTAAGGGAAGAAAGTCGTTCGTTTCTTTTACAAGAGAACAACCCTCGCGGACCTGAAATCACTGTAAAATCACAGTGGGATTATAGTAAAAACATTGTGAGACCATGATGAAATTACGCTGAAATCACCATGATTTTGTGCCATTCGGTCACTGTAATTTTATGGTTATCTCACAGTGATTCGATAGTGGTTTCACAGCAAATTCACAATGAATTAACAGTGAACTTACAGTAAATTCACTGTGAATTAACAGTGAATTCACAGTAAATTCACAGTGAATTCACAGCAAATTCACAGTGCATTCACAGTAAATTCACAGTGAATTCACAGTAAATTCACAGAGAATATACATGGAGAAAAAAATGTAGTAAATTTTACTAAAAAATATGTAAATAATTTTACTATCCCGGGTAAATAAAATTATGTATAATTTTAAATGAAAACCGGACCTGTATAATTATATATAACTATATATAATTAAATTCCTATGCAATCAATTAAATAAATTGTGAATTGTTGTACAGTATAGACTCTATACTTTTTATTTAATTCATTTTTTTTTGAAAGTCCAAGTTTAATTTCTAAGAAAAATTATTCATGGAAACATTGATCATAAATATTTTTGTCATTATGTAATATAGAATGTACTATATTACCATCAAAAAAAGTACTTATCACTCTGTCAAATAACGGAGGAGTATCCGGGCTAGAATAGTCTCAAGTTTAGAATTTAACAGTTCTGAAATAAGTTTCTTACCAGGGACACTACAAGTGGTGGGCGCGATCTCGTGGCGAGCACCGAACTACTTCCGCTGCTGCTTATAGCACTGGTGACTTCCCTCTCCTACATACATATATATTAGGGTGTCCTAAAAAAAATCAAATATATTTTTTTTAACCTCTTATGAGTCAAAAGTTACTTTATATTATAAAAAAAATCTTCACTACATTTCAGCCAGATATCTTTAACATTGAGCTATCACAAATGGGGGTCCTCTTTCCAATCTAAAATAAACGCGAAAATTTTTCATTTTAGTTTTTCGTTATTAAGACTATGAAAAAAATTTTTTTGTAAATTCCGCCTGGTATAATTTTGTAGGAAATTAAATTCTCTACAAAAAAGTGATAGTGCACTATGTACGTCAAATAAACTGGGAAAAAGTAACGGGACTTCGAAGATCGACATAAATTTACCCGACCGGCATGAATGTCAGAAAGATGTCTTTTTGATATCACAAAGTTATCTTAATAAATTATGTTATCTTTCTGATATTCATGCTGGTCGGGTTAGTTTCCTCGGTGTTAAATTATTTTTTGTTATTTTTCATTTTTATTCTATCAAAACAATTTTTTTTTTCAAATTTTCACAAGCACGTTCTTGTAGGAAATTTAATTTCCTACAAAAAGTATTTGATATCATATATACGTCAAATGAATGAGAAAAAAGTTACAGGGCTTTAAATGTCAAGGAAAAATCAAGTTCACTTTTCGTTGACATTTAAAGCCCTGTAACTTTTTTTGCGTTCATTTGACGTATGTATGATATCAAATATTTTTTGTAGGAAATTAAATTTCCTACAAGAACGTGCTTGTGAAAATTTGAAAAAAAAATTTTTTTGATAGAATAAAAATGAAAACAAAAAATAATTCAACACTGAGGAAACTAACTTTTTGTCTTTGAAGCCCCGTAACTTTTTCCCAGTTTGTTAGACGTACATAATGCATCAGTACTTTTTTGTAGAGAATTTAATTTTCTACGAATTTATACACGGAGAGAATTTTATGGTAAAAGTTATCATAAAGTTATAGTAAAATTTTTAAACTGAATTTTATAATAGAAAATATCGTTTAAATTATTAAATAAACAATCTGAATGGTACTATCTACCAACTATATGATTAAATTTACAATTATTTATGATAATTAGAAAATATAACTTTTATTATTTTAAATAATTACTACTATTATAAACATCGTGATTTTTAATAACCTGATGGTAATGTACACACCCAGACATATACCCACGCACGTACACATGTGCACACTCGCCCGTACACATGCACACACACCCGCCCACACACACACATGCACACGGGCGCACACACGCACGCACTCATGCACACACGCACGCACACATGTACACGCACACAAGTGCACTTATGCACACACTCACGCGAGCACACCCATGCACTCACACATTCTTAGTTAAAAATTTTTACAACTTTGAATGGTAAAAGTTACCATCTTCGATTGTAACAATTATAATTTTTTATAATTACAATTAGCATCTTCGATAGTAACCGTTACCATCATCAATTGTAACTGTTATTATTTTCAATGGTAAAACTAATTATTTTATCGGTGAAAAAGTTTATTCCCATTTTAAATCGTTAAAATTACAAATTTTGTATTTTAAATAGAATAATTAATTTCTCTACGTGTACCAGGCGGAATTTGAAAAAAAAAAATTTTTCATAGTTTTAATAACGAAAAACTAATATGAAAAATTTTCGCGCGTATTTTAAATGGGAAAGGGGACCCCCGTTTGTGATAGCTCAATCTTAAAGATATCTGGCTGTAGTTTAGTGAGGCGTTTTTTAGTAATATATAGTAACGAAAGTATTGAAAAAAAGTAATGAAAACCTGATTTTCGAATATCGAGGTAAAAAAAAGAAATTGTCACTATACCACTGTAAAGCTGCGATTTGACGACTGCGGTGTCAAATTGTCATAAAACTATAGTCAAATCGCCATTAATTTACCGTGGAATCATAGTGAAATCACCATTAATTTACTGTAAACTCGCAGTAAAATCACAGTGAAATCACTACTAAATCACAATGACAAAATGGCACAAAATCACTGTGAATTCACGATGTAATCACCGTAAACACACCGTGAACTCACGGTAAATGTGAATTCACTGTGAATTTACAGTGATTCCAAGTCCGCGAGGGAAACGATAAACAACAGTACATGTGCCATTCTTCTCACAAAACAGAGGCAAAATTTCTTACTTTCAGGTTTAGACCTGGTGAAAAATCGTATACACGCCACGGAGGAAACTATGACATCCCTATCCGAATGTTTGCGACCTCGAATGTTTGCCTTCCGAATGTTTGCCTTCGACTCGGGTAGGTAATTATTACACACTCGGTTTGGAATATTCTACTTTTCTCCCTTAATGTGTAACATACTATTAAGATGAAATAAAATAATAGTCGAATTTTAGTAGATTTTTTAGAGGGCCCATTTTGCCCCAAATATTAATTTTTAATTTTTGGAGCATATTGATTACGAACACATGACAAAAGTCTCGAAAATGTAAAAGCGACAAAAAAATCATATATTAAAACTTTTTTTTGGGGCGCTCATTTTGCCCCAAATTTAAAGATGTTTAATTTTCAACAGACGCGACATATTAAGACCAAAAACATGGTAAAGAGCTAGAAAAAAGTGAAACAAGCGAGAACCACTGAGGATATGAGCCCTTTTTTCTTAAGGAGCCCATTTTGCCCCCTCCCCCTTCCCCTATATAGTGATATCGTCCCTCGGCCGAAGAGGAAGGTCCGTATACATTTTGATGTTCATGGATTTTTGCAATGGTTTCTTACGTATTTTGGGCTGAAGATCAAAAAACTTTAGTCCATTTTATTTCAAATTGGTGTAAATAATTGTTATTAACAATTTAATTGTTTAAATCGTTATAACTTCCGAATTGTTAATTTGATGTAGAAGTTTATTGAAAACAAATTGTTCGAAACGAAAAAATACATAAAAAAAATATCTATACTTTTTTTGCCTATCTCGAATATTTCGCAAGATACAGCAAAAAAATAAAAAAAATCTGGTGCTCAGACTTCTCCCTCTCTCACGACCAGTTATCTTGTGCTCGCAATTCCTCTGCCAAACAAACATCCGACGGTCGATAGACCGGGAGCTTTCAGTTTTTTATATTAAAAATGTCAATGAAAGTAAAAAAAAAAAAAAACACGATAAAATATGAACTTTTTTTTTGTTAACTAATTTTATAAACAAATGGATTTTTTCAGTCTGTTTTCTATCGAAAAAATGTCGATACTACCAATTGAGTTATTCAATACATGAGAACAATAACCTATTGGTCATACAAAAAAATAAATCAATTAGCTTTAATCAATAGTAATTTAAATTTATAAAAAAATTACTAAACTTCAAATTATCATATTAAAAATGTAAAGTGATATTTAATATTCATAAAGAACTCTAAGTAATAAATTCTATTTCAATAAATGCAGCTAACTCAATTAATTATCTTAAAGTTTTATATTAGCACAGAGTTAAAGATATCAATTAAGTATATATTAGAGAAAACTATTTGCAGATAATTATAGAAATTACTAGACTGCATTGTACCTACTTTTTCCTACTCTGATTATTTTTTTTGTCCTTCTATATAGTACCGTCATATCGCAATGGAGTGCGCCCTGTTTAGAAAATCTCATAGAATTCAATAGGTTCTCATAAACTCCCACAGAGATTTTATAAGAATGAATGAGTTTTATGAGAAGTGCTATCATCAAGTATAGAGCCTTATACATGCAGCTATAAGAATCTATCGGATTTTTTAGGCAGGGCGTCGAAATTGATTTTTTTCGTGCTTGGTATCCGTGAGATGTCACATAAATGTTAAACTCAACCAATAGGATACCATTTCGTGTAATAAAAAAAAGTGATATGATATATTATCAGCTTTAAGAAATAAATAATCGGATCAAATAACAAGTCAATAAGTACAAGACAATTATTACACATCAACATATATATTTTCACTTTTTTTTACGATTGCATACATACGATAAACAGTACAATGATTACACTTTCCAAGATGTTTTATTTAAAAAAAAAAAAAAAAAAAAAAAAAATTCATCAATTTAGTTTTTTATTTTATTTATTACTACAGTTATCATTCAGCGTTTATTATTTTTCCTTTCAAATTTATTTTTCTTTATTACTTTTCTATTTGAATAATTATATTTTTTTTTTTCCATCATAGAAAGAGTCACATTGTTACATGACTCATAGATATTTATTTTAATTTTTGTTAAATGACTTTTTAGAGTACAGACTATTTAGTCTGATCAAATGTTACTTTTACAGTCTCAAACAAGAAACAATTAAAAAAATAATAATGTATAGTAAAAGACCTAATACCTGATGAAGGACTAGTAACCGATTATCCCATGTATTTTTTATCTATATTTATAAATATAGATATACAGATACAAGGAGTAATCGGGAATTAGTTTTTCATTGGGTATTAGGTCTTTTATCTTAATTGGAAATTGTAATTTTTTTTTTTTACTAAATCAAATTAATTTACATTGTTCATGTAAAACGTATAAAGATACTGGAGAATAATTCTAGTAATAATGCCATTTTTTAAAAATACATTACAAACAATTCAAAGCCGTTAAAAAAATAGAAAAAACGCCAAGAAAAAAAACTTTTAATAGATATATTTTTCTGTCTTTTTCTCCATAAAAATTTAGTAGCGGAGACTTGTTATAATGATTACACGTTTATGATGATTTAGATGATTTTATTTTATTCATTTTTATCAAACTCATACTTATGCAATTTGTACCATTTCTTTGAAATATAATCTAACTTTGCTATAAAATTATTTGTATGTTTGTTTGCGCAAACATTGCTCTCAGTGTGGGTAAGATACTAATGTTTTTATAACGAAAGCCGATTATATGTCAAGTTATACACATGAATTCATTAAACATTTTTATTAGAAAGATTGAGAAAAAAGAAGATATAATAGACAGGCGGAGTGAAAAATTTCAAAACTCTTCTTAATTTTTTTTTTTTTTTACTTTGATATCACTTATATTAATCGATGGATGTTTGAACATTATTTCGATTAATGTTTTTGTACAAATATATACAAATAAAAAGAAAAAAAAAACATTTGACCAGTAAACGGGAGTTTAATATAAATTATGGTATATTGTATTCATTTGAAAGCATTCACTCTTTTGATCATTTATTTTCTATACTACTGTTATCATTCAGACGTTCATTATTTTATTACTTAGAAAAAAAAAGTCCTGGGCGGCCTCGAAATTATCAAGTAAACAATTAAATAAATTCTATATAATAAAGTTTATTTCATCGGTCAACTGCTCATTTAAAAAGTATTTGATAAATTATTGTACACTAAATTTTATAAATGTTTTAAATAGCAGGTGTTTAGTTTTTGTTGATTTCATTTCATTTTCTTAAATATACCTTATGTTATATTCAATACAAGCCAAAGACTTTAAGTCTCTAAACTTAAACACTACCATTTAATTATTTATCATTATAAAAATTATCAAGTTTAATGCGTTTTCACGCACATTAGACAAATGATAATGTTTTATTTTTTTTTTTTCTATCACTTAGAAAAAGTTTTTATCATTAGTAAAACACAAATCGTCAAAAGATAACGAGTTGGATGGCTTTTGTGTGAAAATATAAAAAGCATGTGTGAATGTAAATAAGTTTATACTATGTGCAAAGAAATCACACACAAATAAAATATTAACGCACAATTATAGATCTTTCAGTATTTTTGTACACTGATAACTTGGTTACTCCACTAATCATAAGATTTATTTAATAATAATTAATGTCAAATTTATATACACATATACACAATGTACAGAAAGACAGTTTGTATCTTAAAGGTACAAACCTAAATTAACTTACTCGCTTTGAGCGATAATATAAAAAAAAAAATTATAATAATAATATGTAATGTAAAATTTAAGAAATCATAAACCTCAGTTACTACAATATAAATTATTCATTATTTATTGATCATTCAAGGTCGCATTAAAATGTGACAACAATCAAATCTAAGTACGAATCCTTTTTCTGTATGTCATATAAAGTTATTGCTACTGTACATTATCGCATATTAAATACAAAAAAAAAAAAAAAAAATCTAAACATAAAAAAAATTGAAAAACAAACTAAATGAAATAAAAAACATTTTTAATGCTTGATTTTTCTGTGCATAAATAACGCACCAAAAAGGTAAAAAGATTCGCCAGCTTATCAAAATGCCGAAGACTCCTGCTCAAAACCAACTATCACTTATATTCTCGATGATAAATTATCAATTATTATTCAATCAATTTCATCAAAAGTATTTTTTATATAGAATAGAAATGATTGATATTACTTAAATCAATTTTTTTTTGTTTTAACTGTATTTAGTTCAATTAACATTAACTGCTTGCAAAAAAAAATTCCGATTCATTTCAACGTCTTCGGCTCTAAACCAGTCAACTCGATTAGCGAGCAACATTAACACATGTGAATTTTTTATTTTCTTCAACCAAAAACAATTTGTTTAATGGAGCCTTCACGGTTTTCCATCAAAATACATCTGCTTATCTCTTTTATTGTTGAGATATCGAGCAGTTCAAAAATTTAAGCCTCAACCATATTAATAAACATTAAAATTTTTTAAGTTTCACGTTCTTTTTTTACTTTCAGGCCAGTGCCTGCAGTGTCTTCAGCGAGTATAGTAGCAATTTCGCCTTGCATGAACGCCCATGGTACTTGACTATCAGCCAAAGGACATTTTTCTCCACTCGGACAATAAACCTACAACACACAGATATATAAATTTTCATGTTTGACGTTGAATTAAAAAAAAAAAAAAAAAAAAAAAAAAAAAAAAAAAAAAAAAAAAAAAATGAATGCCATAAAAGATACTGACCTCTGATCCAGCACCTTGTCTCTTAATGCTGTCTCGGCTACATGGGAAACAAAACTTGTGATGAGGGACACTAGGGCATTGAACAAAGTGAGTGTCCTCGAGACGACCTTGGCAAAGTGTACACTTGAGTGCAGGCGCAGTCACTGGTTCAGATCCAGTAGATTGGGCGGTTGCACCTTCTGATGATGTCATTACAGTTGTAGATGATACATGTCTAGATCCATTTTGTCTTCTTGCTGAAGATCCTAGATATAAAAATAATAAATAGTAAATTAATACAACAATTCTTAATTCAATAATTAATTTTTATTAATTATATAATTAATGTAATACCTGAGCTATTAGGACTATGTTGGAACCCCTGGAAACGCTGCGTTGCTGAGCATTGGATGCAGTTGTTGGAGGACTTCTGCTAGTTGGGCTGGGATTATTAGGAGGCTGTGATACAGGTTCAGGTGATGTTAAAGTATCAGCAACAGACATTAAAGCAGCCATTGGTGATGGACCTCCAGCTGTTCCCTGAAAAATAATCATGAAGTTTACAAAATATTGATTTTTAATTTTATAATAATAATATAATAGGAATAAAATTTACTTGATGATGATTCCCTTGTTGATTTCCACCTCCAGTCTCTTGAGGAGGAGGTGGCGGAGGAGGTGGACTAGTCCTTGGACGAAGAGGCGATCCACCACCATTAGTAGCAACGCTTGCCGGTGCCAATGGAATTGAAGGACCAACGTAACCACCTGAAAATAAAAAAATAAATAATTATATGTACGGATTAGAATTTTTATTAGTTCAATGTCAATGTTAAATGCTTTTTTAGAAAATTAATAAAAAAGACGAGAAAGTTTATGATGAAACTATAACTGAATCATCAAAAATTGAATTTATGTTCTCAGTCCTGTTGTATCTATTATATATGCGACTCACGCAATCAACTCTGAACATGATAGAATGTTAAATATTCAATTTACAAACGTCTGATAGAAATACATACGTACAATAGTTAAAATATGTATTGATAGTATTTACAGTACAGCAGCTAAGTAAATTACTCATATACACTTGATTTTTTATTTTTTTTATCTACAACTTAAAATTTTTATATATTATAACAATTATATATTACTATACGCTGCTGAAGTAACATAAGATGTGTCATGTTCTTAAAGAAAATAATCATAGTATGGGATAGTAAAAAAATAAAAAATGTAAATAAAATATTGTCACCGAGTAAAACCGGTTCAAGAGTAGATCCAGCACGGAATCGGAGTGTTGAGTCAGTCAGTCAGTGAGACAACATGAAGCACGCAATCACCAGTCGACCAGACATGTGACCGGTACTTTTCCGTGACCACAAGAACCATTAAGGCATACTCTATAGCGAGGAAAGAGGGATACGATTCGAGCACTTTTTCCCTGCGTATAGTACACGCAAACTTGATCTCGTGAAACAAGACAAGTAAAGCAACGTAAAAGAGACAAGAAACACAAGAGAGTAGGAGTAAGGGGTAATGACTTAGTCACTGGTCGTTGCGTTGCAGTTGCGGCCTTGTTTCAAAACCGCTGGTTATAATATACAATCGCACACGGACAAACATATATAAATATATATATATATATATATATATATATTCGAAAAGATGACGTAGCTTACAGCCATTATAAAAATTTATTGAATATTCCTATATATTCAATATTAACATAAACTCATGTCAATTTGTTGCGAAAACTGTTGAATGGTCGTTTAAACTCGCTATGTCGCTAGTAGTAGGAACCCTACCGGACGCCATATTGTTTAGAAGCGCTGATCGATGGCAAACCAGTCATTTTGTGTTAACTGATTCACGTGATGTTTTTATTTTGTATTTATTATTAGTTATTTTTTATCAAATGAAAAAAAAATTTACTAAGAATACTTGAAAAAAAAAAATTTTAATATAGATTCATGTATTGAGCAGATTTATATGTATTTTTGATCTAGATGAATTTATATTTGAATAAAAATATAACTATGATTTTTTAACTTCCCGATAAGAAAATCGAAAATTTTCAAAAATTTCGGGAAGTTATTGTTTTCACCCCGACTTGCGAAAATCAAAATTCCAACAGATGTCGACGTTTTGAGGTTCTAGGAAGCTATTTTAACTAAATTCAAGATGATGTCCGAGTGTATGTATGTATGTATGTATGTATGTATGTATGTATGTATGTATGTATGTATGTATGTATGTATGTATGTGTATATGCATGTATGTACGTGTACGTACGTATGTAAATATTCTGTAACTTTTGAACGGATGAACCGATTTTGATCGTCAAGGTGTCATTCGACGCGGCTTGTTAATTACTATAAGCACTGAAAATTTAAGCTTAATCAGTAGGGTACGTTCGGAGATATTTCGAAAATAAAATTTTTTCAAAAATGGTTTTTTTGAATAACTTTTAATTCGCTCGATGGATTGATTTCAAAATCTAATCAGCTCTTAAACTTTATAAGCCGCGTCAAATGTCACCTCAACCATCAAAATCGGTTCATTCGTTCAAGAGAAACCGTGAACGAAAGAATTAAAAAAAAATTTTTTTTTTAGTTTTTTTGAAATTTCTAAAAAACGACTCGATAAATCAATTTTAAAATTTGATCAGCTCTAGAACTCAATAAAACGCGCCGATTGCCAACTCAACCGTCTCAATCGGTCAATTCGTTCGACAGATATCGTTGGAGAAAAAATGGTAAAAAACGTTATTTTTCAAAAACAAAGGCATACAAAAGTATTTTCGAGCTTGAAGAGTTCGAAAATGTATTCACAACAATGTTTTAGAGCTTAAGGAGCTCGAAAACTGCGGGAAGTTTTGGGGCTGGCCCGCAGGGTCAACTGACAGACCGATTTTTTTTTATATGATTTCTAGTCGCAGACTAATTTTGCAAATATTACACGACTAGAAATTAATACTATTTTTAGGTAGATTTTTTTAAAAATCTAACTATTGTATTTGTCCTCATGGTCGATTTTACAAGGTATTTCGTCATAAACTATCATAATTAGTTGAGTAGAGTTCAAAAATACCACTCGTTGAAAAATTTATATATGTATATGTATATATATATATATATATATATATATATATATATATATATATATATATATAAATATATATATTTATGTCATAGAACCGACTTTTGAGGACACGATTGCGTCTACAATTCTTATCCGATCTTAATGAAATTTCCTACACTTATTCTATGTGTCATTACCACGGTTAAGTTCGAAGATGGGCTGATTCGGTCGATTAGTTTAGAAGTTATGGCTGTCTGAAATTTCAACGATTTTTCGAAAAAATCAATTTTTAATCACTTTCAAGTCCATATAACTTTAAAACTACAACTCATAGATAATTTCTGCAAAAAGTATTTTAAAGCGTGACTAATAAGCTTTAATTTATGACCTCAAACTTTATATTTTGACCATTTCTTCCAATAATTTCATAGCCTTGAAAACTTTAATGGAATCAAAAAATGTTGAAAATATGGTTTTCAGTCCACAGAACTTATGCTTGTTCCATTATAATCCAGTTTTGTCAGTTGTATTTTATTGTGCACAAATTAACCTGTAAATTTCACTGCTATTTTATATTTTAGAAGTATTTCATTCATTACTTATAATGTATCGAATGTACCTCTACTCCCAATGATTATCACTTGTCTTGTCATTACGATAGCACCCACAGTTCTTATCGGATCTTGATGAAATTTTTTACACTTATTCTATAGGCGATTACCTTGATCAGGTTCGAAGATGGGCTGAATCCCTCGAATAGTTTTGAAATTATGGCTGTTTGAAATTTTCATGATTTTTCGTAAAAATCAGTTTTTAATCAACGCTAAAGCTTATATAACTTCAAAACTAATATTTATACACAAATTCCGTAAAAAGTATCTAAAAGCTTGACTAATAATCTCGCATTAATGACCTTAAGCTTTATGTTTTGACTATTTCTTCCAATAATTTGATACCCTTGAACTTAATGAAATCAAAAATGTTGAAAATATGGTTTTCATTCCACATAACTTATGAATTTCCCATTATAATACAATTTTGTCACGTGTATTTTATTGTAAACAAAATAACCTGTTAATTTCACAGCTATTTCATATTTTAAAAGTATTATTGTTATTTTAACTGGGCTGGTCATGGTAACAGCGATTACAATTATGATCTCATACTAATTAAATTTTCAATACTTTATTTATGTGAAGGTTAGTTTGGTACATTACCTGTATAATGTTATGTCAAATCAACTATCTGAAGTTCTCTATCAATAATAATCGTTGTCTTTTTTTACCCTCACTCCTAGAAAACGAGTCTAATTTCATATCATGACTATACACTAACAAGATATGTATGTATAAAACTATTTTTTTATATCAATTAATTGAAAAATCTACCTTCCATTTCGGCTGCCGAATGGCCTTTTTATTTATTAATAATGACATTTATTTCATTTGAATAATTCATTTATTATAAAAAAAAAAAAAAAAAAAAATTAAGATATTTTAGAGAATGAAAAAATGATAATAAAAAATGTAATTTGTGTTCAATCATATTAACTGAATAACATGAATTACAATAAAAATTTTCAATAGTTTTCGTTTAGAATTAGTAAAAAGTTTTGGGAGAGAACTAAGTCAATTTAATACGCACTTACATATTTCAACATACCTTTATGGGTAACTCAAAACAACAATTTTGTTGTTGAGTTCATTTAAATGTTGTGAGAGAATGTAGAATATATTTATTACTGAATTTAAGTTTATGTTTTGAACGCAGCAATAAATATATTATATATTTGAAGTTTATTTATTATACACAGAAAAAAAGGAATCCTTGGATCAAGAAAAAAGTCGTTTCCAAAAATGAATTATTAAATTAAAATATCCTTTTTTCTTGTTCGAAAAAAATTTCTCTGAAAATCAAGCTCTTGGTTTCAGAAGATACCAACTCATTTTGAAAACATCGTTTTTTCGAATGTAGTCGATATCGATTTATTTCGATACATCGAGTTTTCAAATGAAGTAACATTGTACTTACTGCAAGTAAAAATTAATTCATTTGAATATTTGATAACATTTAGTACAACATAAATGTAGACTTATTTCGACACTTTCGATTTTATATAAAAAAAAATAAAAAACTCATTTTAAAATTAAATTACATTAATGTAAATTAAAATCAAAAATGCCATTTGACAGCCAGAATGGAAGGTAGATTTTTCGAAAATTTTCAGCAATGCCCTGATTTTTCGCTAGCTCGCTCTTAGTTTAAAATGAAGGCGACCCTTGTTCATTTTTACTACGAGTTGAACCAATTTTTGAAGGTCAGTTTTTCAATCCGAGATTCTTAATCCGCGATTTAAATGATGTTACTATACTTATATATTTATATATACATGTACGAGTAATACTAATTTAATTACGTATTACTAAACTCTCGGATTGAGAAACTAGCTTCAAGTAAGCGTGGTTATATCTATAGACCGAGTTATTGATATTACATTTGAAGTCTGCTTAATTAGGTAGATTTTTTTAAAATCTACACGGAGAAAAATGCCGCTGAAAATGAAATAGTAATTACAACCATGACTAAAAATTTGCTATCTCAAATGAAAAATTACAATCCATAAAAAAAATTACGATGATTTATAGAAAACTAATTTTCGATTTCAATTATTACTATCTAGATCGTAATTTTCATTTATCATAATAATTACAATCCTTCGTAAAGATAATTACTGAAAAAAATTGAAAAATCTCTCACGACTTTGATAATTTTTATTTTAAAACTGTAATTTTCATTTAATTTGAATCTAAAAATGATTTTGTCCCGCTAAATAAAAAGTAAAATTATGTAAACAAAAATATAATTTTTAAATTTGTATTAATTATCATTAGATATTGAAAATTTTTATCTAAAATTAAAAATTACAATTATACATAAAAAATTACTATTATTTGTAGAAAATTCAAGTTAATTGTAAAAATTACATTAAAGCTTTGTTAAATTTTCACTTGGAAAAAAACAATATTTACTTATTCAAATAAAAATAGTTCAATCTTACAAGAAGTAGAAATGATTATTAGATTTATTAAAGATTAGTACATTAGTCAGAATTTTTGTTCCGTAGGTGATAAATATTAAAACATTGTATTGAAATTATTGTGAAGTTAAAATATTAAAATTTGCTACAGTAATACTGAATATTAAACTACACTTTATAAAAATTATTATCAAGCCCAAACAAATTTTTTTATTCATAATAAAATTTATTAGATACACTAAATATTTTAACTGACACGATAATAAATGTTAGTCTAATGCGTTTTACAATGAAAACTTAAAATCTTATAAAAATAGTTATTTCCAATGTAATTTTATGTAAGTAGTGTACGTTTTAGAATTTCGGTAAGACAAATTGCTACTCTGGGAGATAAAATTACTATTTGAGATTGTAATTTTTAGTTCAGGGTATATAGTGTCATTGATGTTGTATCCTACCCATATACTTGCTATAAACTCAGAATTTCTAATCGTTATTGTGGCTGAGCTGTCAACGTAATTGGTCAGGGTGTGAAGAAACAGTGAGGACCGGGTTCGATCCCAACGTCAGGCAAATAATTTTATTTTCAAGCTTTCATTATAAATTATTCCGCGTTTGTGTATACGTATGTGTTTGTGTGTTGTGTGTTTGTGCGTCTCGTAAAAGTGAATCCCCATTCAACCTATGTATGTGTGTGTGTGTCCTGTTTGTTAGTAGGTAGTAGTACCTGAATACGCGTCTCCCGACGCGCTTGATTATTATTTTAGAATGTCGGTAAAACAAATTGCTACTCCGGGAGATAAAATTACTATTTGAGATTGTAAAAATTACTCTCCAGAATGCATCTTTCACAAAGCGCGTTAAATGATATTTACTAAGTACAATAGTAAAAATTATTGGTACATTATTAGTTTTCATTTCGTCGTTAGTAAATTTTATCTTGAATTCAGTAATTTTTATAATCAACAGATATTATTATTCTAAATAATATGTTGTAATTTTACTTTGAGTTATGTAAAAGTTATGATTTTTTTTTAACATTTTGAGATTACTTTCTCGGATCGTAATTTTTTTTTCAAATTTAGTAAAAATTCTTTAATTTTTTTCTTCGTGTAACTATTGTATTTGTCCTCATGGTCAGTTTCTCAAGGAATTTCGTCACAATCTATCATAATTAGTTGAGTAGGGTTCAAAAATACCATTCGTTAAAAAATTTATATATATATAGGATATAACGCAGTTTTGAGGACACGATTGCGCCTACACAGAAAAAAAGGATATCTTGAACCAAGGAATTTACGTTCTTCCCATATTTTTTCTTGAATCAAGCTTACATTTTGTATTTGATTCAAATAACAACAAAATTTGTATTTAGAAGCTAATTTCTTTATTGAATAAATAACTATCTCGATTCAAGGATAGAATTATTCAGCTTGAAACATTTTTGTTTTTGTTTAGAAACATTTCAGACTTATCTCAAGTATTTTTTTACTCGGTTAAAGTATTTTGAATTTTGATTCCAGTATTTTTTTCTTGGCGTAATATAATTTATTTTTTGACACAAGTATTTTTTTTCTTGGTTTAGAATAATTTAATGATTGACTCAAGCATTTTTTTTTCTTAGTTTAAAGTGATTTGATTTTCGGCCCAAGTATTTTTTTCTTGGTTTAAAGTGATTTGATTCTCAGCCCAAGTATTTTTTCTCTTGGTTTTTCAAGAAATAATTTTTCCTGTTTAAAAAAAGTATTTAATTGCGTACGACTTATTTATCCCTCTCTGGAGGGTTAAAGTCATTTTTTTCACGATCGGTAAAAGAAGGTATTTTAATTTTTTCGACATATGGTGGGACTCGAACTGCCGACCCTTCAATTGAGAGCAGTTTAAGTCATGTGCTTTAGACCACTCGGCCACCACACGCATTTGGAAATAAAAATTTATTCTTTTACTTAAAGCTATTCAGTATTATATAAATTTAAGACTAAGCTAAAAAAAATTCCTTCATTGAATAATAATAAAAAAAATTTTGCCTTCATTTGTAAACCATCAAGTTTTCTTAATTTAATAATATTTTATTTTAAATTAGAAAAAAAAACAAATATAGTTTCACTCGGACATTTCTAAAATAGCTGCATTTATAATAAATAAAATACATATTTGCTAAATTTACGAATAATTATAACACTTATGAAATCATTATTATTATCTTGCTTTTTAAATTTTATCTACTTAATCTTATAACGTGGACAAAATTTTCATTTCTTGTGTAGGAGCGACAAAGATAGAGTAGTGAGAAAAGAGTGGGAGAACCTCTGCGTGAATCCAAGAGAAAACTTACTTGGCTTAAGCTCGCAGTACTCTTGGTTCGAGATTTGTATTTTAGTTTAAGTTATCGCTGTTTATTGACTCAAAACATCGCATTACTTTATTCAACATTGTAACTTTCTTGTACTGAATATTTATGTTTTTTGGTTGAAGTAACAAATATATTACAGTAAGGAACAATATTTATTAAATCAAGAAATTTTAATTATTTAATTAAGTAACTCAGCTGTTGAATCAATCTTTGAAGATATATTGAGTCAAAAATATTTTTTCTTCCTTCAAGATTGAAAATCCAAGGAATTTAATTACTTCCATCAAGAAAATCTCGGTTTCTATTCTATACCCTCAAAAAATTCTTGGCTCAAGAAAAATTTCTTTGAGCCAAATAATTTTTTTTTCTGTGTACAATTTTGATCAGATCTTAATGAAATTTTATACTCTTATTCTATAGGCGATTATCTTGATCAAATTCGAAGATGGGCTAAATCGGTTGATTCGTTTAGAAGTTATGGCTGTTTGAAATTTTCACGATTTTTCGAAAATATCATGTTTTATTCACTGTTGAAGTTAATATAACATTAAAACTAAAACTGATAGACAATTTCAGTAAAAAATATCTTAAAGCTTGTTCGGTAAGCTTCAATTTTTGACCTTAAACTATATGTTTTGACTATTTCTTCCAATAATTTGATAGTCTTGAAAGTTTGGATATTATCAAAAAAATTAGAAAATGTGGTTTTCATTCTGGATAATATATATATTTTCCATTATAATTTAATTCCGTCAGTTATATTTCGTTGTGAACAAAGTAATCTGTAAACTTTAAAAATTTTTTATATGTTCCAAGTCTATATATATATATATATATATATATATATGTGTGTTGTGACCATTTCTTTCAATGATTTGATAGCCTTGAACATTTTAATGGAATCGAAAAATGTTGAAAATTTGGTTTTCATTCCATATAATTTATGCATTTCCTATTATAATCAAATTTCGTCAGTTGTATTTTATTGTGAACAAAATACTCTCTAAACATGAATTAGTGAAAAAAGTGAATATTCACTAATTCAAAGTGCAAATCGTACCACTAATTCCAAAAAGTGGTACAATTGGCACTTTGAATTAGTGAATATTCACTTATTTTCACTAATTCATGTTTAGAGAGTAACCTGTAAATTTCTCAGGTATTTTATATTTTAAGAGTATTTCTTTTATTACTTTTGATGTTTCAAACGTACCTGTACGGTCTATGATTATAACTCGTCTTGTTATACATTTTATTTTGTATGTATATTTTCGATTCTCAGCATATCAGTATACACAAACAATTAGCAGACTTCAAATGCAATGTCAATAACTCGGTCTATAGATATAACCACGTTTACTCAAAGCTAGTTTGTCAATCCGAGATTTTACACAGAAAAAAAAGTTATCTTGAGTCAAGAAAATATTTTGGAAGAAAAAAGTTTTCGGGAACCAAGTCAAGATTTTCTTAAGCCAAGATAATTTGTCTTGGTTAAAAAAAGTTGGCTTTGGTCGGAGAAGATTTCTACTTTATCAGAGAAAATTTAGGTTTCCAAAAAAATTTTCTTGAATCAAGAATATTTACCTTCAGTCGAGAATTTTTTTTTCTGTGTAGTAATACGGAATTAAATTAGTATTACTCGTACATGTATATATAAATATATAAGTTTACTAACAATTTTAAATTGCGGATTAAGAATCTTGGATTGAAAAACTGACCTTCAAAAATTGGCTTCAGCCTTAGTACATGCAGATAATTTTACGGTATTTTTTACATAAAATATTTATAGAAAAATTACTATATCATAGTAACAGAAGGACAGTATGGAATTATTGAACAAATTACCGATAACGTAGAAATTTTTAAAATACATCGAACAGAATTTACAAGGTGCATTGTAATTTTGACAATGCAACAGATTAAATTTTATCCAAGAAATTTCAATTTCTTAATCTGTTGCTTCGCCAAAATTACAATGCACCTTGTAAATTCTGTTCGATGTATTTAAAAAATTTCTACGTTATCGGTAATTTGTTCCATAATTTCATACTGTCCTCATGTTACTATGACATGGTAATTTTTCTATAAATTTTTTATGTAAAAAATACCGTAAAATTCTCTGCGTGTAAAAATGAAAAAGGGCCGCCTTTGTTTTAAACTCAGCGCGAGCTACCGAAAAGTCAGGGAGGTGCTGAAAATTTTCGATAAATCTACCTTCCATTCTGGCTGTCAGATGGCATTTTTTATTTTCCGTTTAAATAATATAGCAAACAAATTTTTTTATGTTTAAAATTTTATTACTCAGCATCTAATCAACGGATCGCAAAGATTGATACTTAATCTTGTAGGGAATTGGACGATCTACGAAAAAGGTCTCTTGTATATGATTTTTCGCTTATTCCACTCGGCTCAAAGTTATTTAATGTTAAAGTTTAACCTTATATAGTTTATTGGCTATTTCACAATATTTTTAACTTTGACTTTAAAAATATGGTTCGAAAATGAAAAAAATATTGTACTTTATCAAGTATACGTCACGTTTTCTGAAAATACGTCAAATTTTTTTTGTAATCATTGATTTAATGTTTAAAACTTAAAATTTCGTGAATCTTGAATTAAAGTTAAAATAAAATAAAAGTATAACCTTAATTATCTTTCAACTATACTATCACAATTGCTACAGCAATTTCATATTTATTAAACAAAAATATTAATTAAAATAAATTTCACTTTCGCATGTTGAAAGTAGGCTTTTTTAAAATTGTAATTTGTAATACAAATAATTATTTTCAATTAAAAATTTATGAAAACAATATCTTTAATTCTTAGATTACTTATTAGTTGAGTATATAGTAGTCTCGGCGAAAAATTCGTCCTCCCACTACCATTAGTTAGCACGTATTTCTTGTACCCCCACTATCCATTTTAGGACGACTTTTTTGCCGGGACTACTATACAAAATGCGGATGAATTATACTGGAGTACTTCAATAATTATTTAGGACTTTCATTGTTTTTGCAGAAGTTATTGTTCATCTAACGAAATAAATTCAGAATTCTAATTTAATTAAAGCGTAAGAAATGTTCAATATTTGCAATCAATAATTACAAAAAAAGAATTTGACGTATTTTCAGAAAACGTGACGTGTACTTGATAAAGTAAAATATTTTTTTCATTCTCGAACCATATTTTTAAAGTCAAAATTAAAAATATTGTGAAATTGCCAATAAACTATTTAAGGTTAAACTTTAACATTAAATAATTTTGAACCGAGTGGAATAAGCGAAAAATTATATACAAGAGACCTTTTTCGTAAATCGTCCGATTCCCTACAAGATTAAGTATCAATCTTTGTGATCCGTCGAATAGATGCTGAGTAATACAATTTTAAAGATAAAAAATTTTTTTTGTTATGTTATTTAAATGGGAAATAAAAAATTGCAAATATAGACCAGTCATTTTACTTCTGGGCTACCTAAAACTCGATGCTATGTAGAATTACATTTTTTTGAAATTTTCTAAGAATCAAAAGAAAGAAATAAATCAAAAATGTAAAAAAATCGGTAAATTGGAAATTTTGTTATTAACAAAAAATAAATACCGCATATCTTGAAATAATGTCGTTTCAATCGCAATAAAGTAAGTTAATCATTATTTAGGCTGTTTTTAATCATACCAGATAGTCAAGTTTGTTTTCATTTCTGATTCTAAATTCATGTAAAGTTGTTTTTTTTCAGTATGGAATCATGCAGTTGGTGGTGTCCATGAAACCAGGACAAATGATATAATTTTCCATTTCTTTTTGTACTCTCCTAAAATGAACCAGTGAATTCCACTTAATTTTATTTATTATAAACGGTTATTTAAAAACAAAGTGAACTAAAAGAGTATTAATAACATTTACATATGATTATAAATTATTTAGTTAACATTTAATTTTAAAATGTTATCCTTGATTGAGGTTAGCTCCTAGCTATTGAAGTAACTTCAAAGTTATTTATTTTTATACTTTGTAAAAATTTTGTCATATAATTATGGCAGGTATACGACTCAGCCATAAGCGACCCTACCAAAAATAAAACTCTACTCAATTGAAGTCAGCCGAATCATAACTACCTAAAAAATTCCCGCTCCAATAAAAAAATCTATCATCACAAAATCTCTACCAATGAAAATATCTACCATGATATAATCGCTACCAGAAAAAAAAACACTACCAAGTTGCATTTATGAATAAACTCTAACCGTTTAAAATCCCTACCATCAACTTTAGAATGTATATTTTATAGACAATAAATTTATTTTTAATTAATTGGGAATAATTTGGGAAGATTTAGGAATATAATTTTATTATTCAGAAATAATTAATTAATTAATGGGTAATTATTTAATATTGTTTGAGCGTTTAGTGTGCATTTCAGAAAATATAATTAACATGACTTTTTCGTTAGCTAATAGTAAACTATTTGGGAAGAAAGTTATGAATTGTTTTAGTTTCAAAATCCTAAATGCTAATTACTCATTAATTAATTAGTCCTAAATAATAGATTCATATTCCTAAATCTTCCCAAAAAATTCCCAATTGATTAGAAATAAATTCATTGTCTGTAAAATATACATTCTAAAGTTAAAGGTAGAGATTTCTTCATACTACCAACGGTACAGTTTTATTCATAAATACAACTTGGTGGTGTTTTTTTCTGGTAGTGATTATATCATGGTAGATATTTTTATTGGTAGAGATTTTGAGATGGTAGATTTTTTTATTGGAGCGGGAATTTTCTAGGTAGGTATGATTCGGCTGTCTTCAATTGGGTAGAGTTTCATTTTTGGTAGGGTCGCTTATGGCTGAGTCGTATACCTGCCTATAATTATTATTGTTACATAAAACCTAGTTGATATATTACATAAAGATAATAAATAAATATTAATAACTTGTTGACACAATAAAACACCTAAATACATTCATGCACAGGATGCTGCTGTACCCGCGCGCTTACATATTTTTAGTTCACTGGTTCAACCAGTGATTAAAAGTTCACTGGTTGAATCAGTGGAATTTCACTGGTTCATTTTGAGAGAGTAAACAAGCAAAATTTTTAATTGTAATAAAATATTAAAATATATATGGGCAGATCCATTACTTTTCGACGAAAGTGTGCGCGCGTGGATCAACGATTTTTGAAATTTGAAAAAAGTCAATTTTTTGGTTATTTATTAAAATTTGTGTCTCAGCTCCTATATAACTTAGAGATACTTTTTCGGCGGCATTTTTCTCTGTGTGCACTCTATTTTCAAGAAAAAATAGATATTTGCTCTAAATTAATATCTGGCTTAGTTGGGAGCTTTCAACTGAACCACTGAATTAGAAAAATTTTCCCGTCTTTTCAAATCCTCTCAAATCTACAGTTTTCAGAGTAGAACTATAAATAATAGCTGATATTTTTTGTGTCGGTGTATTTTGTTGATATTTACCGTAATTTTCCTTAATTGCCTTGATTTCGTTTATATGCGGCCATCCAAAGCCGATCAATTTTTCAAAAATCGCTATTTTTAGATAGCTATTACTTTTTTTCGGAACTTCGATTTGCTTCAAATTTTCAGAAAAATTGCTTTGTTATATCCTTACAAATCCCTGAAAATTTCAACTTTGGTATCAAGGTGGAATCCGAGTTATAATTTTTCAAACATCCCGAAAATTGCTTTGTTTAAAATAATTTTTGCGAATAAGTTTTCATATATCGAATGCATTATTTATTTGTTTTTAAGTTTTTTATCAATACCTGATTGAAATTTTTAATGCTACTGCTGTTGATTCTAATTTAATAAGTGTATTAAGTAAATATTTTACGTTTAAGAACCCTGCGATCGTCCCTATTACTTATTACTTATTGTTAAATAATGATTACCTTACTTTATTGTGATTGAAACGACATCATTGAACTTAACTTGAATCAGGAGAAAAACACCAGATATAATGACTAATAGCTACAATAACTCACATTTTTACTGAATATTTCAATTCAAAACAATATTTGAATAAGTTAATTGTACAATTGATAAACTAATACTACTAGATTATCGGTGTGGAGTACATAAATGCACATTTACGACGTCAGCAGTGAGAAGACTCTTTTCAATTTTATAGGATCTTCGGTCGTCTACGTGTATGCAGAAAGTGGTATCCGAAGTAGAGAAGCAGCATAGACCTGAAAGCCATTGTTATTCGAATGCTGCTAAGGACAGAAAGCAAGAGCTTGATTTTCTTGACATAAATTTTTATTATTTTTGGTTAAAGTATAGCCACTAGTTAGTTTGAGGAATTTTACTGCTTACGTAGAGAAGTTAAAATTCATAGAATAAAATATTTTATATCTAATGAAGAAAATCAAAATATTAATTCACAAACAATTTATTTTCTTTAATAATTTTTCTTTTTGAGCTAAAATAATATATTTTTAACTTAAATTTTTAACCCATTTGGTTCGAAAAAATAACTTTTTAAATCAAAATAATCAATGTTAAGAGGAAATTTACTTCAATCAAGATATATTCCGCTTTCCTGAAAATTCTCTCTACTCATGATAATCCTCTTTGAAAGAAGATTACCTTTCGTTCAATGTAGTATTTCGTTTTTTTATAACTCGTTAAATTTATAATAATGTGTTTATTTGAATGATTTTTTTTTATTTTTAATAAAAGATAAAGACTATGCAGTGTAAATAATTTTCAATTTTAGGTTTAATCTTTTTTTATTAATTACATATAATAAAAAAAAAATTATGAAAATTTACTGTACTATCAAATTATGATATATTTATAAGAATAAGATGAGAACTTTTTACTATAAATTGAATTATATTGCTTTAAAAAAAATTTTTGTCATATACTTTTTAAAAAATTCTTAAGATTTATTATCATATCAGAAAAGTAACGGTATTAATTCCTCTTTCCAAAGAAAAGTATATACGACAAATCAATGGAATCGAATGAAAGCAAAAAATGAATATATTTTAACAAAAAGTTAAATTAATCACACATATTTTATATTTTTAAATATTCACCCTTATGATAAATTTCGATTCGATAAAACTAATAAAAAACTATAAAAATATAAGATTTAATACGTTTTTTTTCACGAGTCTACTTATAGAGCGAAGTTTTTCTTTCCTGATAGGACTAAGTTATAATAGCGTAAAGTGTAACAGATATACACTATCGATCGGTCAACGTGTCACGCGTGAGTAAATAGGAGAGGGGAAAAAAACATACATAGGAATTAAAGTGATGAGTCATAGACGCTTGAATCAACTGTATATTTTAGTGTACTAAGTAATTATTTTATATATCTATCTTGATATTTAATTGTATAAACTAAGTGAGATTTAATTTTAAAAATAAAATAAGACGAACATACGGAGAGACTTTCAATAGTTTGCTTCTGAGATTCATATCAAGAAATCCGGATCCATTCATTGGTCTAAATATATCATCGTGACGTCATGTGTCTGTACGTCATTGTCAACATTTATTTATTTATTTTTTTGTTTTTTATCATCTGTCATTTTTTATGTTTGTATACCTATTTAATGATTAAATAAAAATATACACATTCATTTTCTTTCTTATTTATAAAAAATATCTATCAAATGAAGAAAGCCAGATATTAATTCTTCAAAGTAATGTTATTAAATAGTTTTAGATTTATTGTTACGTTATAAAAATAATACGATAGAGACAAAAACTTACCGTTGGCCTTGAATGTTGTAGCAGTCTCAAAACTAGGTGCTCTAACTGGATGTTTTTCTTTGCTTCTATCTTGAACATAGCTAACAGCAAGGCTAACAGCAGGAAGAGATTCACCTCGAGTAAGAGGTGGTCTGACTGGATGTTGTTCTTCAAGTGATAATCTTTTTTCTGGATGTTCATCTTCATCAATGGTAGATATTCCTCGTTTTAATTGTGTACTACGACTATGACTGAGATTTACATGATGAGTTACTGCAGCTAAATGAGCATTTGTCATTCTTACATTATTATTTCTCATGCCATTAGCCAATTCATGAGGTTCTTCATGCTGTTGTTGACGTGCTGCTGCAACTAGTTGTTGCTGCTGCTGCTGTTGTTGTTGTTGTTGCTGTTGTCGAGAACTTGAATTAAAATCATTTATAGAATTACGATGATGAAGCTGTGAATAACTGGCAATATTGTGGTGCCTCGAATGAGCCTGACCGGCATTTTGAATTGGCAAAACATCGATATTTGTACCACCATTGTGTTCAGCGTGACTGGAACTTCTGTATGCTTTTGAAACTGATGGTCTTGTGTCCTGGAAGCCATGAGCTTTCTTCAGCTGTTTGGCTGACTCTAATACCAAATCTATTCTATCTGCGCCTTCGTAGTTGACGCAACCACGGCATACAGGTTCTGAAAAATCCATTATCATAGCCCACGGCATACGTGGTAGGTCACAAAGATAACACTGTGTTCGTTTTCCCATCATCTTGATGATTTATTATTTTATTTACTCTTTTTAATCAGTAATATAAGAGTATTTATTTTTATATTTGAATTTCCTATTAACACCACGTTGAAAAAAAAAAAAAAAATATTAAGTAATCCTTTATCTCATAATGTCTATTGAGATCATTTGTCTGTCTTTTCTTCTTTCACTAACACAAATAAAAACAAAAATAAACCAATTGAAAATCGTAATTATATAAAAATAATAATTAAAAAAAAAAAATCACTCGGGATTCAGATTAATAATTTTCTCACTCTCACTTCTCACGGAGAGATGAGAATCTCAACCACTAGGTTTAAGCCACAAGGGTGGAGTCACGTCGAATGAAAAAGAAAAAAATTAATAAAATTTAAAAAAACTTTATATACAACTATATTTTATAAATTTATTATGTATTTAAATGTATATTTACAAAGAAGTTAGTTAAATATATTTTCTAAATAAATCTCATGGACTTCATTGGTATATTAAAATTGTACTGAACAAATTAATATCACGAAAATAACACAGCGGTAACAAACGCGGAACGCTCGAGAATGCGACGTTGAAACTAACTTACGGGTGTAACCCCCCACTACACTTAGTAGAGCTCAAGCTTCGGCCAATGAGCAAACGTGGCGTCACAAAACGCGACGTCACGATTTATTTGCGCATGCGTCTTATATTCCGCGCAGCTTCTCTCCTTACGTTGCATTCTCGCGCGACTGACCGGCTAGCTCTCTTTTCCCCGCGTACGTGACGGTCGACCCCGGGGGACACGTACACAGAGCGCAACGGCAAACCGGGATCGTGCGATTGTGTTAGCAAACAAGTCAGCATCACACCCGCCAAAAACGATATAAACTCAGAAATAAAACATATTTATTTTATTGTCTATATCTTTTAATGTATTTATGTATCAGTTAAATGGTATGAGTCATGATACATCATAAAAAGCAAATATATATCTATATATATAATTAAACATTATGCAATAACTTTAAATACATGTTATTGATTTATATATAATGATAAAATTATATTTTTTAAATGCTTAATGTTTATATTAATAAAATAAAGAATTTATAGTCATTAAATTCAAAGATATATACAATCATATAGATAAAAAAAACATGTTCGAAACATGTTCCGTATCATAAAACTGAACATTTTTTAATAAAACATTACAATCATTCCGTAATACAAGATTATAATTGCTTACGAATATAGTATATTACACACCAAGGAAGGAAAGTCGGACATCCCAATTCGCGTGTTTGCCACCCTCGCCTTCGACTCGGGTAGACAATTATAGACGCAGGCTGGAATGACCTACTTTCCTCTTTTAGTGTGTAATATACAATCTTAAAATATCAATAACTATTTACAATCATAAATTGCTGATATGAGTTGTCATATTGTTTAAAATATTTATTTTCACTAAATTTAACCATTAATTACTTTTTTTTTAATTATTAGAATAATCATGAGTAAATATACTAAATATTTTATTGAGCAAGGCATCACACATTGTTGTGTTGTGTATGATAAATATCAGACGGCTTTTCGTGTTATTGTACAATATCGGCAATTAATTCTTGCGCGGTAGTATAGAATTGGGAAAAAAGATTTGTCTCAAAATAAAAATATGTTTAACTAGTTTTCTACAAATGTAAAAATATAAAAACAAAAAATTGTAAAAAAAAATTCAATATTAAAAAAAAAATAATATATATATATATATATATATATATATATATATTAATAAAATGTAAAATTATAAATATGTATTGTAAAATAACTGAATAAAAAAAGTCCCTATAAAAAAATCTCTATATTTATGAATCACTAAAAAAAATATGGTCACCATTTGAAAATTTGTAAAGAATTTTAGTGTCTATGTGAAAATATTTATAGTGGAGCCTGGGGCACGAAGGCCCCCTTAAGCCGGTTTTTTCTTTTTGTGGCTTTTAACCACCAAATTCGTTTATTTTCCGTCTACTTCGGAAGAATCAGTCGAAATTTTGCAAAAAATCGAAAAAAAAAATTTTTTTTTTTTTCTGGGGCACGAAGGCCCCCTCCCTAAAAATTATAAATAAAAAATTTTGTTCTATTTCCCGTCAAGTTATGACCTCTATAATGTTTGTATCATATTTAAGACTAATATGTGATATGTGGGGTAAAATGGACCACTCGAAAAAAAAAATTATTTTTTATTTCATTTTCCGTTAAATTATGACCTTTATAATGTTTTTATCATATTTTAGGCCAATATGTGATATGTGGGGTAAAATGGACCACTCAAAAAAAAAAAATTGCAACGAAAAAATTAACTTGACGGAAAATGAAAAAAAAAAAAAAAAAAAAAAAAATTTCGAGGTGTCCATTTTACCCCACATATCACATATTGGCTTCAAATATGATAAAAACATTATAGAGGTTATAACTTGACGGAAAATAAAAAAAAAATTGTTACCTAATTTTTGAGGGGGGCCTTTGTGCCCCAGGCTCCCTAATTAAAAAAAAATTTGGAAAATCCAAAAGTGCACGACTCATAATGCTCATTTATTATGAAATAATAAAATAATAATAAAAAAATGGTGGGAAGCACAAATAAATTTGAAATATATGTTCAATTTTCTTTCATTAAATTTTTTTTTTTTTTTAGATAGATTTTTTTAAAAATCTAACTATTGTATTTATCCTCATGGTCGATTTTACAAGGTATTTCGTCATAAACTATCATAATTAGTTGAGTAGAGTTCAAAAATACCACTCGTTGAAAAATTTATATATGTATGTATATATATATATATATATATATATATATATATATATATATATATATATATATATTTATGTAATAGAACCGACTTTTGAGGACACGATTGCGTCTACAATTCTCATCCGATCTTAATGAAATTTCCTACACTTATTCTATGTGTGATTACCACGGTTAAGTTCGAAGATGGGCTGATTCGGTCAATTAGTTTAGAAGTTATGGCTGTCTGAAATTTCAACGATTTTTCGAAAAAATCAATTTTTAATCACTTTCAAGTCCATATAAGTTTAAAACTACAACTCATAGATAATTTCTGAAAAAGTATTTTAAAGCGTGACTAATAAGCTTTAATTTATGACCTCAAACTTTATATTTTGACCATTTCTTCGAATAATTTCATAGCCTTGAAAATTTTAATAGAATCAAAAAATGTTGAAAATATGGTTTTCAGTCCACAGAACTTATGCTTGTTCCATTATAATCCAGTTTTGTCAGTTGTATTTTATTGTGAACAAATTAACCTGTAAATTTCACTGCTATTTTATATTTTAGAAGTATTTCTTTTATTACTTATAATGTATCAAATGTACCTCTACTCCCAATGATTATCACTTGTCTTGTCATTACGATAGCACCCACAGTTCTTATCGGATCTTGATGAAATTTTTTACACTTATTCTATAGGCGATTACCTTGATCATGTTCGAAGATGGGCTGAATCCCTCGAATAGTTTTGAAATTATGGCTGTTTGAAATTTTCATGATTTTTCGTAAAAATCAGTTTTTAATCAACGCTAAAGCTTATATAACTTCAAAACTAATATTTATACACAAATTCCGTAAAAAGTATCTAAAAGCTTGACTAATAATCTCGCATTAATGACCTTAAGCTTTATGTTTTGACTATTTCTTCCAATAATTTGATACCCTTGAACTTAATGAAATCAAAAATGTTGAAAATATGGTTTTCATTCCACATAACTTATGAATTTCCCATTATAATACAATTTTGTCACGTGTATTTTATTGTAAACAAAATAACCTGTTAATTTCACAGCTATTTCATATTTTAAAAGTATTATTGTTATTTTAACTGGGCTGGTCATGGTAACAGCGATTACAATTATGATCTCATACTAATTAAATTTTCAATACTTTATTTATGTGAAGGTTAGTTTGGTACATTACCTGTATAATGTTATGTCAAATCAACTATCTGAAGTTCTCTATCAATAATAATCGTTGTCTTTTTTTACCCTCACTCCTAGTAAACGAGTCTAATTTCATATCATGACTATACACTAACAAGATATGTATGTATAAAACTATTTTTTTATATCAATTAATTGAAAAATCTACCTTCCATTTCGGCTGCCGAATGGCCTTTTTTATTTTTTATAATTATAAGAGAACCTACTCAAAATATCTCGATTAATAACAAAAAAAAAATCTGGGCGTCGGTTGGCCCTGCGGGCCATCTCCAAGACATCTTCGAGCTCGAAAATGTCTTTACATGCAATTATTTTTTATGAGCTTTTTAAGCTCTAAAAAGTTGCGTTTGATGATAGAGTTTGAAAAGATAAGAATCGAAAATCATTATTGAGGGAGCGGCTGTTCAATTTTTATCCCCGAAATAAATGTATTGAGGCAGAAATCAATGTCAGTGATCAAAATCAAGATTTGAATGAGTTGTGACTTAAGTCAGAGCAATAATATATGAAATATCTGAGAAAAATATCAAAAACTGAGTTTTTTTAATTTCTTGCCGACAATATGATTAAATCTAAAGAACAAAGTAGATGATATTATATGATGATCGAAAGAGACTAGAAAGAGAAAGAGTTGGTATGATTTCAGACACATTTTAGCACATTTTGATTTATCCGGAAAAAATAACATTTTATTATTTTTTTAACTTTTAAGCACCGATATCTTTTGAATTAATTAACCGATTTTGACGTTTAAGGTAGCAATCGGCGCATTTTCTTGAATTCTAAAGCTGATGAAAATTTTGAATTGATTGGTTCAGCCGTTTGATGATATTTGGGAAAACCCTGTTTTCATCTTTTCTTTCTCCAATGATATTTCTCGAACCGATTGAGATGGTTAAGATGGCAATTTACGCGTTTTATTAAGTTCTAGAGCTGATTAGATTTTGGAATCGTTCGTTTAACTCATTTCTGAGAAATCAATAAAAAACTAAAAAAAAAAAATTTTTTTTTTTCCGTAACTCGCAAATACTTTCGAGTCTACTTGATAGAATGATCTGACATTTTCAGGAAAGTTGATGGCTAACAAGCTCTTTCGATTGCCACCTTAACCATCCAAATCGGTTAATTAGTTAAAAAGTTATGAGCCATTCACACACACACACACTCGGACATCATCCTAAAAATAGTCAGAATAGCTTCTTAGGACCTCAAAACGTCGACATCTGATGAAAACTCGATTTTCGAAAATCAGGGTGAAAACAATAAATTCCCGAAATTTTTGAAAATCATCGATTTTCTTAGCGGGAAATTAAAAATATATATAAATAAAAAAAAAATAAAAAAATTGAATTGAGAAAAAATTCAGGCTTACCAATTAGCAAAAAAAAACGGCTGTAGTAGGACGGTAATGTGCAAGCGCCCCTGGTGGAATAAATGTACGTATAATGTATAGATATATCATCATCCATGTTAGTTTTACATAGATTGTATACATAGATATAGTTATATAGCCTTTTTTATTCTTTTATTAATTGTAATTGAACGGCACTGAGTTACCTAGTCATTTGCAATAGGGGACCTACAAATCTTTCAAAGAATTCTAAAAAACAAAATTTGATTCAATTATTGGATTTTTTCGCAAGTTATCGTGTGTACGGGTTTCATACTTGACGGACAGGAAATTTTTTTAAACTATTTTGATGTTTTTTCCATTTTTATTGAACTAAATAAATTTTTGAAAAGTATGGAATTAATCTCCATTAAATTATCTTCAAAATAGTATGCAATATATCTTAATTCCGTGAACTAACAAGGGTATAATAATTGAAATACTTGCCGAAGTGAGGCGAAAAAAATTTTTCGATCGTAAAGCACACTCTGATGCTTCGCATCATGAGTCGTGCAAAACTAAATTAGAAAGTTAATAAAAAATAATTGCTATAAAAAAAAAATCCTAAAAACAAACATTTGCATAACTAAACGTATATAAAAAAATTATGTAAAAATAAACATCTCTACAAATAAAATATCTATAAAAAATCGACTGTTTTTGAACATCTCTATAAAATATGACATCTATAATTAAATATCTGAATAAAGTATAACCTCTAAAAATTCAAGCATTTTATTTGTAGCATTTTGTTTGTAGAGATGTTTATTTTTACATAATTTTTTTATATACGTTTAGTTATGCAAATGTTTGTTTGTAAGATTTTTTTTTTATAGCAATTATTTTTTATTAACTATCTAATTTAGTTATTTTTAATGATAAATATTTTTACATAAACACTAAAATTCTTTACAAATTTTTAAATAGTGACCATATTTTTTTAGTGATTTATAAATAAGCAGTGGTGCCAGAACGTGCGATATTTTTACCCCCTCCTGAGGTGAAATAGCATTGAGTGTAATGGCAGGAGGGGGTAAAAATATCGCACGTTCTGGCAGCACTGTAAATAAGTATAGAGATTTTTTTTATAGGGACTTTTTTTTATTCAGTTATTTTACAATACATATTTATAATTTTACATTTTATTAATATATGTATATTTTTAAACATTGAATATTTTTTTACAATTTTTTTGTTTTTATATTTTTACATTTGTAGAAAACTAGTTAGACATATTTTTATTTTAAGACAAATCTTTTCTCCCAATTCTATACTACCGCGCAAGAATTAATGGCCAATATTGTAGATTACTTACTAATATATAAAGAACAAAAAAAAAATAAACGTAGAATTCAAACAATAAAAATAATTATTTGAAAATATATAAACTGACGTTCATGGAAAAAAGATATTAAAAATATAGATCACAAGCACGTGTAGTAATCGTTCTCAACTGCATTGTTTACTATTATTATACTTGAGAACTTAGCTTGTAAAACGTTTCTTATTAACGTTACATAATGTATTTACAACCAGTGGTTGATCGGTTTAGAGTACATATAGTTTATTATACATAAAAAAATTATTAAAGAAATTTTAATAATTCAAATTACGTCATATAGTCAAGTATTCATCAAAGTGAGTATATTATACGGGTTTACTTTGTTAAATTAGTTGAATGACATCACTGCCGTTGACATCACATTAAGCTACCACAAGCAAGTACGAATCGTTATTTTAATTCTTTGACAAAGTCAAGGGTATAAAAAAAAAAGTAAGACGTAGAGTAATATAAGACCACATGAAATCAGCAATATTATTGTTTCCTTTTGATTTAGCCGTTATTTTTATTTTTGTTTGATAAAAAAATTACATTAATAAATAATTATTTATTATATTGGGAAGAGGAACTGTTTTTGGCCACTTTAGGGCCAGTTTTGGAAACTTGAAAAATTTTAATAAATTAATTTTTAGCAGACACTATTGCAATAAAAATTTTATTTTATAATTGAAATAAAGTATTAAATGTCCAAAAATAGAGCAGTGAACACAAATGGTACTTCTGCCCTATATTATTATTTTTAATTTATCAATGTTTTCATCGTAAATTTTTATTTTTTATATAGATTAAAATTATCACTTCAAAAATTAGATTATTTGTTTATAATTACGTATTTATCTAATGGAATTTCAACAACTCACGTTTTTTTTTGTAAACTTTTAACGATAAATACAAAAGCTAGTTGACCTTGAACTACGTCGTAAGCGACAACTATTTAAGAAGTTATCAATATAATGGTTATGACTATAAAAAATATAACACATTATCAGAGCTATTAAAAAAAATCATTTAAAAAAATTAAAAACACATTGAATCAATAAAATTAATTCCTCAATTGACTTATACCTGTATACAATAAAAAAAATCATTAATGAAAAATAAAAACAATTAATTAATTAATATCTTTACTATATTCGGCTGCGAATTTAATTATGAAATTAAAAGTGACTCAGTATTTATAGACCCATATTAAAAGAAAGGATTTAAAACGATTAGAAAAAAAAAATTTTAATACTTTTTAATGCTTTTGAATACTTTGAATTACCCTTCTTACGAGCATTTAACATTGCAAATCATTTCGAATCGATTCTTTTAATCAGGGCGAATAAGATAATACTTTTACAAATTCATACAATACTCTTTAAATGATTACTCCTGTTTTATCTATTGTCATCATGAAGAACTTCAAATTTTAAATTCATGTTCTGTATTTCTTAATCGTTACTTATATTATAACTCATATTTTAGTATATTTATTGTAATTATATTAAAATCCACCAATAATTTTAAACTGTTAAATTTTAAGACTAATGTTTATGAAAAAAAAAGTATACTCTAAAAACCGAGGGTAGACTTAATAGTGTGACATTTTCTATAGAACTATAAAAAAAAAAATTATTTAATCAGTTAAAAATCATAAAAATAAAACATAACAAAATGTTGGTGTATAAAAATTTTTCTAGCGTAACTCGTACTTTGTTGGCGAACAAAACCGGGCTGACGATGCTACGTGCTCACGGTTTATCGTACGGGCGTGACGTCATCTGCAGTCTACGACGACACGACACGACGGAAAATAGTATGTATGTATAGTATGCCAGCAAGAGAAAAGAACGTCTGGCAACATCGTGGCGTTATTCAACGTTGCCAAATTATTATCAGAGATTTAGTTGCGCATACACACACACACACACACACACACACACATAGCAGCGATAGAAGAAAGAGCCTATTACACGTATCACATACGCCGTTGCCAATGTTGCCGCGTTAAGAGAAGAATAAAAAGAGCAAAAAATAAAGTGTGAATTGAAGAGAAATAAATTGATAAGTTGAGTCTTTATTATTAGCTTACGCGCCGGAAATCTGACTTATCACTTTCGTTCATAATCTTCCCGTTATATTTTTATTGTGTAATAAATATTTTTGAAAAATTTATAAAAAAAAAGAAAAAAAAAAAAAAAAATAGGAATCAATCCATTTTTTAAATTTTTTCCTGAAATTTGTTTCTCGAAGATTGCAAGACAAAAAAAATTTTTTAAATATTTCTATGTCACGTCACAGACACATATTATTGTTATGGCATCGCTGCAGAGTTGAGGCTCGGAGAAAATCAATCCGGTTCTTCATCTACTAACTTTTCGACGAAAGAGCGCCGAGGTTGTGATGTAGTACTAACCGCCTGGCAAAATTCCGCCTGCTTTTCATTTCTCTCTACTTCTTCCAGTCACGGTGAACAAGGTACTTTGTTATGATATTGACCGGAGAAGAGGTTGGCTTAGGTTATTTCTGTAAATTTCTACCATTTCTATATTACATTAATAACTACGTAACTGAAATTCTGTTCACTACACCCAATAAAAAATTAACGGAATGTCCTAATCATCCTTTTATGTCATTCTATGATTCAAGAGATGTCCTTGAGCTATCAAAATCAATGTCAAGATTATTCTAGATAACCGTATAAAAACTTGAGTTCAAGAACTTTACAAACGATATAAAATTAATACTAAAATTTATTTTTTATTTATTCATTAAAGTCTCTTTTAAACTGCCGTAGTCATTAGCGACCATTAACTGTTTTGAGTAGTACGTTGAGACTTCGGGGTTTTGTAAGGTCAGTGGCGGGCTAAATCTCAGCCGATTTTTTCAGCTACCACTAAGATTCGAACCTACGCCTGGCCAGTTACCAAGTTTGAGTAAGCCTACTTACCTTGCGGCCATGGTGACTGGTTAAATAAATTTATTAATATTGAATTAATTACAAATTTAACTTGAATTTGTATTTTGTGAATTTTATGATAGTCAGGAGACAGGCATAAAAGTCTGATTTCTTAAATATTTGTGAAAAAAAAGGGAAAGAGAATACTGAATCCTTCATTATCACTTCTGAACTATTTAATATCTCACTTGCACTCATGTGAAAGTGCTGAAGGCTTAAACAGTGATTACTGATCAATTAGGTGTATAATTAATTAATTAATAACTAACAATATGTTATACTGGATTTTTTTAAAGATCTTAATATTGAATTGAAAATTTATTAAGTTTTTATTCAATGTCAAATTTATGTATTTTAAAATTTATTTAAGTCATACATTATTGTGCATTCTTCAAATCTATTAAAAGAAAAACAATTACTGGTATACAATTGTGTACAGCTGATCAATAGACAGCTTTTTAATAATAACATTAAAGGGAATAAACAATAAAATATTTATTTCACATAGAATTACACTTGTAAAATTTGGAGTTTGTAACGACAGGTAAAAAAAGTCATAAAATTACGTTCAATAATACTAGAAAACTGCCTGTTAGCACAATTTAATTTTTGGTACCTAGTAATCAGTATTTCTTTCAAAAAATTTATAATAATTTTCTGATTACATATAAATTATTATAAATTTAAATAAAGACATTAAAAAAACCATATTGAGTTGAATGGACTTAAATCTACGTTTTAGTACGATATTGTTGGTTGGAAAATTACTGATCGAATGTTATTGATTAAGATTATTTATTATCAATAAGCAAAAGTATAATATACACTAATATCTACACCAGTGGTTGTTAATAAATGACTATTTTTTCGTGACATAAATCTAGACATTATAAATCGAAATAATTATGTAAAATGTTATCGCATAACTAATGTCAAAAATGTTAACTATGACAAGCTTATGCAATACAAAAGCATATTTATCGTCACGCTGCATTTAATACAATAATGATAATCGGTGACCGAGATGCGTGAAAACCCGACCACGGTTACCACAAACCACAGTAACATAGTTGGGTACATTGTGCGTGAGCCATGACGTTGACGTCATGAGACTCAACAATCACGAAGCTTTACGTGACTGGGGAATCTAAATGCGTTAAAGTTGAGAGCTTACATGAGTGTCACGTGGTTGTCTCGCAAAGTAATAAAAGCAACAATTTAACACGACTATAGTCTTATTTCTTCAGTACAGGTTATGGCGTTAAGTATTTGTGTTTATGGTCGTTTGTAAACATGAAAACGAGCTAGAAATAAATGAGAGACAAGACGAGAGATAATGTAACGCTACCCTTGTCTTACTTTTTACTTAATCTCTCTTACTCCTCCGTTTTCTCGTACTCAAGCGTGACGTCACGCTGCAACCCAGTGTCGTTATCACTCCACTGAACTATGGAACTCACGATATAGTATATACGTTGCTCAGAAAATGTGTCATGTGTGAGTGGAGTTTCGTGTTGTGTGACAGTGAGTGAACGGGATGGTGCGCCACTTATGTCCGTATTGTAATATACTACTTTCATTCTTTCTCTGTTTCACTCGTTCTCAAATCGTTGCCATTTGTTTCGCTTCTGCGCAACCGGTTTTGATGTGCAAACTATAGACGCTACAGACTGCTCTCTTCGCCCCGTTCGCGCATCGTTCAATAGACACTGTTCATCTCTATTTTCTATGTCACAAAAGTTTTTTATTCTTTTTATACACTTTGTTCTCTCTTTCTTTTTTATATCTATATGCATGAACACAGCAAAAAAGCTACAAGGTGGCTTTAAAATCGCATAGATGATGCGATTACGAGGAAATATACAATGTAAGGGAACTATAAATCTATTAAAACTTTTTTTTAAATATTTACGATCGAAAAAAGAAATTTTCATACTGCTTTAAATCATATATTAACAGTTATATTTTGAATTAATACCATTTAATCTAAAATATGACGCCTGCAGTTCGATTCAATTAATTTTTTTCAGAATATATTATTTTGGTGTACACAATAGTTATTTTTTCTCCCCTGTTTTTTTTTTTATTCTCTATCTTTGTTGCAAGACGCTACGAAGCCCTATACATACTTATTCGTTTTGTTATTCCATAATTTATATTAAGTAACTATAAATATATACGTTTTTTTTTTATTTCATACACGGAACTTATTTTTAAGCGATTAAACTACACCAAAGTATACAAAAGCCGAAATTTTAAAAGACATAATGGTGTATGTTCTGTTTTATTTCTCTCACTCTTTTTTCAATCGTCGGGTGTGACAAAACGCGTATTCAAACGCGATCTCGCGTGTCCCCGTCAAATCTACAATTCTACAGAAGATATTTTCTCGTGTATGTCAATGTATCGCGTGAGCTTTAAACAAATGCGATACTTGAATACTTAATCATTGACAATATTTATTTTTATTTTAGAATCGTAGTTATTTTCCGTTTAATGTTTTTTAAAATCCGGAATCAACAGATTTGTAAAAGTAAACGTAAAAATTGATTAAAAATAAATATTTAATCTCACACATACAGGCTCACGCATACGCATCTACGCACACAGTTCATAAGAACAAGGGAAAATAAAGTGGTGAATTTCTTTCTTCTTTGTTCTCGGGCAAGCGTTGAAGAATTGCCCGTTAAGCTTGCACAAGAGGAATAGCACCTGACGCACAGCAGGTGAATTGCGTCAGGTGCTTACAACAGATGCACTTTTCTGTCTTTTTCTACAACATCTCACTTCACAAAACGTTATAAATGCTCTATCATAAATGTAGGTTAGAGAGACTACTTTTTGCGATTCCATCGAGTCCAATAATCTCTAGATTAATTTTTTCAATTTATATATTTATGCTTACATATTAATATTTTTCTTGACAAAATTGTTTTATACGCACCATGCATATATATATATATATATATATATATATATATATATATATATATATATATAGTTGGAAATAAGTATAAATTTCCAATTTACTATTATATATCATTTAATCACATAATTTTCTTTTGATTCGTGTAGTGTTACATGAAAAATTAAAATAATTTTTTCAAGATAAGTCAATTGTTTAACTTTGAAAAATTATTTGCAAATAACTGTTCAAAATTTGTAATTTTTAATCTCACTTAGATATTTTCTTAAGGTTTCAACCAAGTGATAAAAAATTTTATCAAAATGTAGAAAATGTTATTTTTACGATTAATATAAGAAAAAAAAAAAAAAAAAAAAAAAGTGGAATGGCAAGTTTAACGATAAAAAATAAACAACAAAACAATTGATATTAAAAATTCTCCTGATCACATGTTTTTTTTTATTGATTTTTGACCTGGAAAATTCGACCCACAAGTTTGAACCAGCTGCATGTGAGTTCGAGTATAATAAAATACCAAGAGCCAGCTGTTTTTCAAATCAATAATAACAATCTTTACAATAGTTGATAGTATCTTCAAATAATCACAATTATTTGTAATTTTTCTTTTTAACTATTATTAAAATTTTTAGTAAATAGAACTATTTATATTTTTACAAATTAATAATTAAAAATGATAAAATAAATTATGCAGGCTGTAGAGTATTAGTGATACATTGAAAAGTATAAGAAGTATAGTAAGAAAATAAGTTTCTCTTAAAAACATATTTTAAGATACATCAGTACAGTGGACATGAGAAAAAGTAGCTTTCAAGGCCAGCTTCTTCTTTTGCATCAGTGAATAAGATTTCAGTAAATGGTATATTCGTTGTATATATAGATAGTTCTTGCAAGATTGACCTTCGTCGCTTGTATACATGATATTATTAACTGAATAGTTTCTAATAAAATTATTTGGTGGATTAATATGATAGCTTGAAAGAAGAATTGGTTCTAAATGTTTTTTTTAATATTTATAAGATTAAATTATTTAAAAAATCTACTGAAAAAAAAAAATAATAGAGTTCAGCTAACAATTGAGATATGTTAACCAGGCGAAAGTATATCGCAACCAAACGATACACATATTGAATATAGCAAAAAAAATATGTAAACGTCGAAGCGTATCGACTTGTACCGGGACGCACAACAAGCACTGGAGACGCGCTCGAGGCAAGTATATACATAGTTTTATAGACCTCATGGATTAAAAGCCTGCTGGGTGATGTAAAAAAAAAGAATCACATTGCGCTTGCGTGTTAATGCTGATAATTTTCCGGGGCCGCCATAATTGTCAATAAAACAACGTTATCGGCATGCGACGAGCGATAAGCCTGAATGAAGCACTAATCTATTTCTTTTACTTTTGTATAGATTTGTCTTTAATTTCTTGGACATAAGAATAGCGTTTACTGTGACGTTTATTTAAAATGAATCGCTCATTAGAATCTCTATTGTGTACTTGATTTATAAAGATAAAAAAATAAGAAACATTGTAAAAAAAATGTGTTAAATGGCTAAAAAAAATTTTTTCAGTATGGATTCTATTCTCGTTGACCAAAGTCAAATAGGAAAAAAATTTTTTAATTTCTTCAAGTCACGAATCGTGTAAAATATTTCATTGAAAATTTCAGAAACAAATTCGATTATAAATTTGAAAAATCCACATGAAAATTTACAAAAATACAATAATGAAAATTTTTTTAATTTACATAAATGCAATTGGATCAAAAATTTTTTTGTAGAAATCGATTTGTATTGCAATAAACTGATTTATAAAAATATTTATTCAGTAATACAGAGTTTTTTTGATACCATTTTCGAGTGCTGTGAAAATGATTTAATGTGAGTGTGTTGCAGAAAATTTTTCAAACCCCTATCCAAAAATTCTCATAGAATCCACTCAACTGCGACAAAAACCGCATAGAAACCAATACAGTCTATAGGATTCTATGCGGTTTTTGTCGCAGTTGAGTGGATTCTATGGGAATTTTTGGATAGGGACGATAGTAGAGCACACTCA
>OZ024714.1:8176952-8243426 GCA_964016945.1 Microplitis deprimator | reverse complement strand
AATCCAGGATGACAAAATAAAAATTCTGTCAGAAGATCAGCTCTTAAATTCAAGTTTTAGAAGTAGCTCATCGCGATTTTTGAATTCCCATTTGAATAACATGGGAAAACAAAAATTTTTAGTTTGGAATTTTTTGCCTCGGTAATGGCCCATTGTACAGATAAGTCCAGGATACATTTTGTAGGGAATTTAACGCACTCCATAAAACGTCGCTTATCATTTTTTGATAAATCCATCTGTTCAAAAGTTTTTGAAGCTCGAAGTCGAGTTATGGTAAATTTCGAGATCTTTTTACTTTTCTGGCGAAACTATCAGGCTTATCATAAAACTTTCTTAAGTCTTTTTTGTAAACAATTTTATTTCCTACAAATTATCTCTGAAAAAGATTTTTTGAATTCCGCATACTTTTCTAGTTATTTAGATTTTAATATCAAGCTCTTAAATAAAAATAGTGTTCTGATCGCTTTCAAGAGCTTGACATTAGAATCGAAATAACCCAGAGAGGAAAGTACCACGGGCCCAGGCTTGGCCCAATTTTGTAGAACCTTGGGCCAGGCTTGTAAGCCAGTTTTGGTACAAGTCTGGGATGATAATCTCGGGGCAAGCCTGGTTCCCATTGGATGGCCAGGACTGAGCACCCAATCTTGAGCCAAGCATGGGCCAATAGAGGTGAGCCAAAGCTAGGTTCCCCAGTGCTGGGCCAAGGAGGGCCCGGTTGTTCAACTCCTGCATGGGAACTAGAAAATTATGCGGAATCCGAAAAAACTTTATCAGAGATAATTTGTAGGAAATAAAATTGTTTACAAAAAAGACTTGAGAAAGTTTTATGATAAGCCTGATAGTTTCGCCAGAAAAGTAAAAAGATCTCAAAATTTACTATAACTCGACTTCGAGTTTCAATAACTTTTGAACAGATGGATTTATCAAAAAATGATAAGAGACGTTTTTTTATAGAGCGTTAAATTTCCTACAAAAATGTAATTTGGGCTTATCTGTACAATGGACTATTGCCGTGGTGAAAAATTCTAAACTAAAAAATTTTTTTCCCATGTTATTTAAATGGGAAGTCAAAAATCGCGATGAGCTATCTCTAAAATTTGAATTTAAGACCTGATCTGCTGACAGAATTTTTATTTTGTCATATACTATCGGTTTCTGGTGGTGCCAAGAAAAAAACGTTGTTTTTCAACACACCCTAATATATGTATAAATATATATATATATATATATATATATATATATGCTTTTAAAAATATCTTTCGCTTACTTTAATAACATTTACAACACCATTATGATTTAATAGTATAGACTATATAATATTTTCAATTTTATTATTTTATAAATGTGAGTATTAATTGTATTAACATGGTAGGCCACACTAAGAGAAAAATGCATAGTAGCCTGAACTACGACATCTCAGATATTAAATATTAGTTCTGTGCACTAGTTTTCGTAGTCATTGGTACTACACGGTAGTCCACGAAACTAATGCAAAGTAGTAACACCAACTATTCTTTATAAAGAATTTTTACCTGGTTATAACGATTATAAAAAAATAGTCTTCGCTACGTAAGATTTAATAGTAATAATAACTTCCTTTTATAGTTTACGTCAACCAATTAAAATAGTATCAGTAACTACTTCGGCTTAGTTGATGTTGAGTAGTTGATGTAACTTGAAAAAAAAAGTTATAGCAACTGAAGCTTGGGCAGTATTGACAATAATAATTTTGTAATTAGCTTTAATAAATTAAAGTAGTGTTAGTAACTATTTCAGCTCAGTGGAAATGAATTAGTAGATTTAACTATAATAATTATAAAAACTTGAATTTTAACAGTGGAGAAAAATAGTGTTTGAATAGTTTGCTGTAATAAATTAGAATAGTATTAGCATCGTTTTAATCTAGTTGATCGTAAGTAGTTGATATCACTATGAAAAATTAGTTTTTGTAACGTAATCCTTCGCAGTAATTACAATAATTTATTCATAGTTTATTTGAATAAAATTAAAATAGTACCAGTAACTACTTCTACATAGTAGATTTCGAATAGTTGATATAACTATGAAAAAAAAAAAAAGAAAAAGGTTCTTGTAACAAGCTAGAGCAGTACTGACAATAATATTTTTATTATTTGCTTCACTACAAGTTAATAGTATCAGTCACTTTTTTGCTTTAACAACATGTTTCTTATTTTTTTAATATCGAGAAATTATTCAAGGAATTATTAATGACATTATGAAGAAAAGCATCTACTATATGACCACCAAAACAGGCACTTGTCACTGTCAAATAACAGAAGAGTATCCGTGCCAGAATTGATTCCAAGTATGGAATATAAAATGTCTAAAATATCTATCTAACCAGGAACAGCACAAGAAGTTGAGTGTCATCTAGTGGCGGGCACTGAACTACTTCGATTGCTGCCTAGCACCGGTGACTTTCACCTCTTCCACATATATTCTCCGAACAAATATTTCTCTTAAGTCTTTTACATTGAAAATCAAAGATAATAAAAAAAAAAATCGGTCTGTCAGTTGACCCGGGGGGCAGCCCCAAAACTTCCCGCAGTTTTCGAGCTCCTTGAGCTCGAAAAGATTGTTGTGAATACATTTTCGAACTCTTCAAGCTTGAAAATACTTTTGTATGCCTTTGTTTTTGAAAAATAACGTTTTTTACCATTTTTTCTCCAACGATATCTGTCGAACGAATTGACTGATTGAGACGGTTGAGGTGGAAATCGGCGCGTTTTATTGAGTTCTAGAGCTGATTAAATTTTAAAATTGATTTATCGAGTCGTTTTTTAGAAATTTCAAAAAAACTAAAAAAAAGATTTTTTTTTAATTCTTTCGTTCACGGTTTCTCTTGAACGAATGAACCGATTTTGATGATTGAGGTGGCATCCGACGCGGCTTATAAAGTTTAAGAACTGATTAGATCTTGGAATCAATCCATCGAGCGAATTAAAAGTTATTCAAAAAAACCATTTTTGAAAAAATTTTATTTTCGAAATATCTCCGAACGTACCCTACTGATTAAGCTTAAATTTTCAGTGCTTATAGTAATTAACAAGCCGCGTCGAATGACACCTTGACGATCAAAATCGGTTCATCCGTTCAAAAGTTACAGAATATTTACATACGTACGTACGTACGTACATACATACATACATACACTCGGACATCATCTTGAATTTAGTCAAAATAGCTTTCTAGAACCTCAAAACGTCGATATCTGTTGGAATTTCGATTTTCGCAAATCGGGGTAAAAACAATAACTTCCCGAAATTTTTGAAAATCTTCGATTTTCTTAGCGGGAAGTTAAAAAAAAAAAAAAAAATTGTTAAAATGTCGATACCACCAATCGTCAGCATTTTTTCCGAAACGAATTTCTCTCGTATCGTCCAAAGACCATTTTTTTTTTTTTTTTTTTGTTAACAAGTTATAAACAAATAGATTTTTTCAGTCCTATTTGGTGTAAAAAAAATCAAAGAAATGACGATACCATCGATCAACAGCATTTTTTCTCGATCGAATTTTTATCGTATCGTTCAGAGACCTTCTTTTTTTGTTAGCCAATGTTATAACCAAATGGGTTTTTTTTCAAACTACAGTACCAATGAGAAAAGTCGACAAAAAGACGATACTACCGATCGACAGCATTTTTTCTGAAACGAATTTTCATCGTATCGATTTATTTATAACTTAAGTCAACAAAAAAAAGTCTCTGGACGATAAATAGGACTGAAAAAATCTATTTGTTTACAACATTAACAAAAAAAAAAAGTTCTCGGCACGATACGACAGCAATTCGATTTAGAAAAAATCCTGGCGATTGGTGGTATCAACATTTTGTCGATTTTTTCAATCCAATCCGGACTTTGAAAAAATCCATTTGTTTATAACTTTAGTTATCAAAAAAAAAAAAAAAAAATGGTCTTTAGACGTTATGATAGAAATTCGTTTCGGAAAAAATGCTGACGATTGGTGGTATCGACATTTTGTCGTTTTTTTTTTTTTTATTTTCTTTGATTTTTAATGTAAAAGACTTAAGAGAAATATTTGTTGGGAGAATATATATATGTGGAAGAGGAAAAAGTCACCAGTGCTAGGCAGCAATCGAAGTAGTTCAGTGCTCGCCACTCGATGACACTCAACTTCTTGTGCTGTTCCTGGTTAGATAGATATTTTAGAGTTTTTATATTCCATACTTGGAATCAATTCTGGCACGGATACTCTTCTGTTATTTGACAGAGTGACAAGTGCCTGTTTTGGTGGTCATATAGTAGATGCTTATCTACATAATGACATTAATAATTCCTTGAAAAATTTCTCGATATTAAAATATAAAATATATTTACCAGCTAAAAAAAAAAAAAAAAAGTTTTTAAATCAAAACAAAATTTCGGAAGACAGTATGTATGAAAAGTCTAAATGACTAAGCTTTCTTAGTAAAATATACTATAAAATTTTTAGTTCAAACAACCCAGCATAACATAGTTCATCTAACTTAATATAAATGATAAGCCGTAACAAAATAGTGTAGTTACGCTGACTTAAAATTTGTAGTTAAGAAAATTATGTTCAATTGGTTGATCTTACTTGATATAAATATTAAATCATTATCATATCGTATAGTTCCCTCGTGGAAATTTTTCGGACTTCTCTCTGAAAAACTCTGTTCTAAAGTGCTAACGACTTTTTCAAAGTTCTAAAGACTTTTTCAGAGTCCGAAAAATTTCCACCAGGGTTGCGCTGACTAGAAATTTTTAATTTAAATTACCCAACTCAGAACAGCCATGTTAACTGGTATCATCGTACAGTATTCAACTGCATAATAGTGTAATCGACTACTTTTTTGTAGTACTATTTACTATAACACTTTAGTTACAGGTACTACAGCCAATAGCTGAGATGTTTTTTTACTAAGTTTTCCTAGTTGTGAAAACCTATTTTTTCTCTCAGTGCATAATCTTGGATATGTATTTAGTATACGTGGTTACAAAACTTAAGATCACTTCTGGTCGTGTCTCTTGACGACCGTACGACAAACCGGTCCAGAACATACGACCAAAGACGTACAGTCGACTGAAGAAACAAAGGGCATAGCAATTTAAACTACCTAATAATAACAGAATAATAAATTTTTAAAATAAAAAGTAATAAATGTTAAATTTGACGCTTAGACATAATTATTATTTTATACGTGATTAAAATAATTGTCTATGTAAATTATTCTTCACTAATTCTTGTTTTCTCAAATGTATGTTGTTTTATTTATAAAATTCACACAATAGATCTACACTTTCTGCTTCGTCCTTTGTAAAAATATTTTACGGGAACTGTACGGCTGTTTGCGTCTGAATACTGAGGAGGTGGCACAGGACTTATTTTTCTCTTTTCTTCGCTCTTTACTGCACGTGAAGTGCATTCACAGATCAAAAAAAAACGTTGCTTGAATCTAAAATCACAATATTTTGGCTTCTCTTTTCCAATGTATTTTCTTAATGCGATAATTTTTTTTTTTTTATTCATATTGGAGTTTATAATAAATTATATTTTTTTTTATTTTAATATCTGGTTGTATTCATTAGACTTTTTTGGCTATTAATATAATTATAATGTTTTATCTTTTAGATATACCCACTAGGGTGTTTAAAAAAAAAGAACAAATTTTTTTTTTTTTATGGCATCCAAAAATTGAAAGTATAACTAAAAATGAAAATTTTGGTACCCATCCGAGCTCTTAATAATGATATTAAGGTTTGCCACAATCCATTTTTCTATTTTCCATTTAAATAACACGAAAAAAAAAATTTTTTTTTTTTTAGAATTTTCTAGCTCACAAACCAATCAACAGATTTTTATGGACAATATATATTTTTGTTGGAAATTGAACGCCCTACAAAAAAAGTTTCATCATTTTTTGATAAATCTTACTGTTCAAAAGTTATTTAAGCTTCATGTCAAATTCATGGAAAACGAATTATATATGGCCATATATAAATGTGGCATATATGGCCATATACGGAAATTGGCGATATATAACGATATATAATTTTATACGGCCATATATAGCTTGATATGACCATATATAACTTGACCTAACTATGTATAGAAATTGACAATATATGGGCATATATAGTTTGATGTGACGATATATAGCTTGATATGACCATGTATAACTTGACCTGACTATGTATAGAAATTGACAATATATGGGCATATATAGTTTGATATGACGATATATAGCTTGATATGACCATATATAACTTGACCTGACTATGTATAGAAATTGACAATATATGGGCCTATATAGTTTGATATGACGATATATAGCTTGATATGGCCATATATGACTTGATATGACTATGTATAGAAATTTTAACTGAAATTAAATTTTTTTTTTTAATTATTTTGGCAACGCAAAGATTATCAGATCTGCGATTTATTGAATTTCTAATCGAATTGGAAATTTTTAATTCAAAGAAAAAACGCTAGACTTATTAATAACTGCACCCGCTTCAGTAGGATTCGAACCCGGGATCTTCCGTAGAAGAGGCCGACGCTTTGACGACTAGGCTATGCGACCGACAGTTACAACGAAGTTTAGTTGTGCTCTTTAAGATTGAAAGAATATAATTACTTTCGAAAAAGCAAAATATAATGATATTGGTTGATTGATGATGATTGTTATTACAGTAAAAATTGGTTGATTGATATTCGATGTGTATGATATCGAGATGTATGAAATTTTTATGTTCACTTTTATGAATGACCATGTATTATTATATATACCTATATATAGTTCTATAAATTCATATATAGAAACAATCGAAAACTATATATTCCCATACATTGTTATATATGTCCAAATAAACTTACATATAGTAATATGTAGAATTCAAAACGTATGAAATTTTCATGTTTACTTTTATGTATGACCATATATTATTATATATACCTATATATAGTTATATATATTCATATACAATAACAATCGAAAACTATATATTCCCATGTATCGTCATATATGTCCCATATATGATCTAAATATGACCATATATAATTCGTCTTACCCGGGATGTTTGAAATTTTCATGGTCACCTTTATGTATGACCATGTATTATTATATATACCTATATATACTTATATATGGTCATATATAGAATTCGACATGCATAAAGATTTCATGTTCACTTTTATGCATGATCATATTTAAATACATTTAAATACATTTTAGAAGAAATAACGCAGTATTTTCAGCCCCAACCTACTTCACTCTATTTATAGAGTCATTAAAGGAGTGACCAATTACTATACTGTGCTGACCAATTATCTGTAGCAAATATGACCAATCAGCGACCAATTATTCTTACTGTGAGTGAGTCCAATATTCGTACTTTCCCGTGCTATCGCCGAGGAGCCCGCAAGACTGCCAATGGAGCATCGGCAGAGGATAGGATACGAGGATTATCCTATTGTACATTCAGAAAAAAATTTTCTTTTGACAACTAATTTTTGTCATAATGAAATATATTAGTGAGCCTTCGAAAATGAGTTATTAACAATAATTAAATATCATTTAAAAATCACAGAATATCTATTTAACAATTAAATGAATGCATATTTAGATAAATTAATAAGTGGAAACCTAAACATGCAAACCTTCTCAATAAGACAATTTATAGATAAATTGAGAAAAATATAGATAGCCCGAACTGGGAATCGAACCCAGACGATGTCGGTATCGCGCCGAGTGCTCTACCAGTTGAGCTATCCGGCACTATACTATATTCCGTTCAATTTAATCTATAACTTATTGAGCCACACCGTCCATCGTACAGTAATACACCAATTTAATAAGTGGAAACCTAAACAAAAATGTTCAGGGAAACATCAATGTCATAGTGTAATACAGACTGCCTGTATATTACTATCAAAAATGGGTTATCCTCACTCTGCTGATTTACAGCAGTTAACCAGTCCCATATATGCTTCAATTTGGGAATATAATAATTCTGAAATAAGTGTCTTACCAGGGACACACTACAACTGGTGGGCGCGATTTAGTGGTGAGCACCGAACTACTCCCGCTGCTGCTGCCTAGCATCATAACTTTTTTAATCAATAATCATTAGGTTTAAATATATATTTGTTAACCTCGACCAAGTAAATATATTTATTCTAAATGAATATATTTTTTTGTGTCTAAGTAATATTTATTAGAGTTAATATAATAATATTTTGCTTCAATATTTGAACTTGTTGGCACTATAAAATAGTTTAGTTGTCCATTAGATAAATATTTTCTTAACTATAACAAATAATTTTATTATCTTAAAGAGAGAAATATTAATTTCAACCAAATAGAGTCTATTAAATCATTTGTTAAAAATGACAAAATAGATTATGTCGACGTAATAAAATTTAGTTGAACAGAATTCAACAAAACCAATTTAATTGTCCGAAGAGAAATGTTTTCTCAGTGTACACAACCACTAAAACTATTCTCATCACTTTCATTATCAATATTAAATACACTATAATTAATTTCTTTATTTACAATTTTTTCACTGTGTAAATTATCATGATCACGATCATTAACAATTAACAGTGAGGGTGTATTAGGCGGTTGGGATCTATTATCTATGTATTTTTAACGCCTGATGTTTTTTTACACGGTCAGACATGATTATATAAATTACAAAATTTTTTTTAATAAAAAAATAAATTTATTTTCTGTTATATTCAGTAAGGATTGCTTCTGTCTAATGAAAAGTATATACATGTAAATAATGCTTAAAAATAGCTGATGTCATATTTAGTGCGCATGCGCAAAAGAAAATTTATCATATCATCGACCGAGAATCGGCTGATGATCGTATTTCATTGTTATGAATATAGTTCGGTGACCGATGGTGTGCCAGCCATAGGCTGATAATAGAGAACCGACGCTCGACCGAGCATTGGTCGCCGAGCCTCGGTCGATCGTAGATTTTTTTCGAGCATCGGTGACTTCGTATGGGTATGAGACCTGAAAAAAAAAAATCATTTTTTTTGACACACCCTAATAGTCATACGTTTCTATGTATGGCTATATATGCCCATACATGGACTAGAAACGGCCATGTATGTATAATAAATTACGAACATGCATGGTCATTACGGTAGGCCGAAAATCCGCTTTTTTTAAATTTTCATTATTAAGACCAAAAATATTTTTCTTTGTAAAAAAAAAAAATTTTTCGGAAAACTAAAAAAAAATTAGGTCGATATCTTAGGCTCGCCAAATCCCGCTAAAGTTAGAAGTTATTTAAAATTTTTTTTCCAACTTATTTTGATCGGAAATTTAATTCTCTACGAAAAAGGTCCTATAATAAAATTATATAAAGTTGATAGTTACTGAGATAATTGCAATTTTGTTCTAAAAAATATAATTTTTCAAGATATTATCAGTTTTTCAGGGTGAAATATGAATTTTATCATATAAATTTCATGGGAAATTAAATTTCTTACAAAATTGGCCTTCTGATGGTAAAAACTTAAAATTTATAGTTATTCACTCTCTAAAAATGAATCAGTGAAGTTTTTTTAAATTAGTGAATATTTACTGGGACCCAGCTATAAATATACCACTGGTTGAATTAGTGGTATACTTATAGCTGTAAAAATAGTGACTATCCACTGATTCGCGAGAATTTCACTAATTCATTTTTAGAGAGCAGAAACTGGCAGTATTATGTTTAGATAGTCACATTTCTCGTTACTTGGTGGCTTTCACCAAGAATCACTATTATCATTGTAACTATCAACTTTAAATAAATTTTTATCAAGTCTGTTTTGTAGAAAATTGAATTTCCTATGAAATTGTTATGATAAAATTTATTTTTTACCCTGAAAAAGTGATAATATCTTGATAAATTTCATTTTTTAGATCGAAATTGCAATTATCTCAGTAACTATCAACTTTACGTAATTATATTATAGCACCTTTTTTGTAGAGAATTAAATTTTCAATCAAAAGAAGGAAAAAAATTTTTTAAACAACTTCTAACTTTAGCGGGATTTGGCGAGCCTAAGATATCAACCTAAAATTTTTTTTGTTTTCCGAAAAATTTTTTTTGTCTTCAAAGAAAAATATTTTTGCTATTAATAATGAAAATTCAAAAAAAGCGGATTTTCGGCCCACCCTAATGGTTATGTATTGTCATACATAGCCTTCTATGGCCATACATGACTATGTATGACCATTTATACCCATACATGGACCATATACGGCCATACATGACCATATGTGTTTAATTAATCGCGGACATACATGGTCATGTATTGTCATACAAAGCCTTGTATGGCCATATATGTTTAATTAATCGCAGACATACATTGCCATATATAGTCATACAGGGCTATGTATGACCATACATGGACTATATACGGCCATATATGTTTAATTAATCATGGGCATATATAGTCATACAAAACCATGTATGGCCATACATGGCCTTGTATGATTCATGTAGGGTCATACATGGCCTTGTATGATTCATATATGGCCATGCATGACTATATTAAAAAAGTTTGTATGTCCACGTATGGCCATATATGTTCCATGTATGGCCATATATGCTCCCTGTATGGCCATATATGCTTCATACATGAACCATATACGGCTATGCATGGCCATGTATGATTCATTTTTCACGGGAAGTTGTATTACAGTTCGTGGCTGAGTAAAAATATATTAATGAGCGAAAATGAAAAATCGATTTCTTTAACTTTGTACGAGCAAAATTTTTCATTATTAACAGATTATACCCGAGTAGAATTGAAACTTATAGTTGGCCAGTCCGTAGCTAACAGATTTGAGTCATACCTGATCACGGCCTAATAGAATTGGCTAACCATAACCTCACTATGTAACGCCATTTTAGGCGATGGCTGACTGATCAGAACAAGACAGTGGATAAATTTAAACTTATATCCAATAGCTAGACTAGAACAATGAGGTAGTGAGAGTGCAATTATAGAAATAGCTAATCGCTGGCTAAAAAATATGAGCTAATGACAAGATATGAAAAGTAGCCAGTGGTTAGCTAAAAAATATGAGTTCATGATGACGTCAATTTTGAAAAAAAAAAAAAAAAAAATTTTTTTTTTTTATTTTACACTGACTTAACTTGTCCGTTTTTCAGTTTACAATTTACATTTAGATTTTTTTTTTGTGAGCCTATTATCAAATTAACCGTGATGTCCAGTTAGGCGGTGACGGGAGTTGTACCTGGATCCATGGGTTTACGAGTCTCGCGTGATATTCACTGGGCTGCTACAGTTGGTATGAGTCGACTTCTATTCGATGATTCATATATGTTTGATGTCACCATCTGTAACTAATGTTAACTGGACAACCACTGGACGGTCAATTATTACAAATAATTTGATCAAAATCTATAATTAAAACTCCGATTGAACCGATTGAATTCGATTAAAATCCGATCGAGCTTCAATTGGATTTGATTGAGGTTTTTAATTAAGGATAATTATATATTTTTTATTAAAAACTTCGAATATTGAAACATTTATTTTTATGTTGACGAAAGTAGTTAAAATCATCATTTTTAAATCGGTAATCAAAGATATTTAATTTATAATTTTTGGTTCAATTAATAACGAAGACCAATCTTTTTTTCCGAAAAATAATTTAAATGAAATTAATTAAAAATTGTTTTTTCGAATTAATTAAAGAATTGAAATAATAATTCTTGCCAAATTGATAATGAAACTCAATATAATTGCTTTTTTTTTAAATTAATAATTAAGATTAATGTAATTGTTAAATTTGCTCGTAATTGATAACTAAAATTCGTTTCATCCATTATTCAGAAAAGATTTAATAACCAAATCAAGATCGAGTTTAAATAATATTTTATTTTTTATATCCCTAAGGTTTCAAAAGATGTTAAAAATCGTCGTAAACTGAATAAGATAGTTCAGCCTAGTGGACAGAGGACGTGCTTCCTAACATGACGGTCGTGGGTTCGAGACCCGTCGCGGGTAAAATTTTAAAAGTACTTTTCAACCAGTAAACATTAACTGCACTTGATCACCCACTTATTCTACATGGATGATCTGATAGTATATGCCCCTGATGAGGAACACCTTCAGACAGCCTTAAATATCGTAGGGGAGTATACGCGGGATGTCGGCATGGCTTTTGAGTTGGACAAGTGCGCGGTCATTAATCTGGTGAAGGGTAAGTGCTCTGATGAGCGTGACGATATCAAGTTAGTAGATGGGAGCGTCATTGATCATCTTGACGCCGGAGAGTCGTACAAATATCTAGGAATTGACGGGAGTCCTATGCAGGACCTTCCTAAAATCAAAACGACTCTCTGCAACGAGTATGTGTGGAGACTCCGGAAAATCTGGTCATCAGAATTTTCCGGAAAGAACAAAGTCTCCGCAACAAACATGCTTGCTGTCCCGGTACTTCTTTACTCTTTCGGTGTCCTTAAATGGGCCCGCAAAGAGCTTAAAGACCTCGATATCAAGACACGCAAAGTCATGAATATAAATCGGAGCATGCACCCTAAGTCTTCAGTCACCATATTATACTTTTCCCGGCACATCGGAGGGAGAGGTCTACAGAGCTTGGAGTGTCTATACGATCGTTTGGTTTTGGATTTAATATATGAAGTTGTCAATTTCACAGCAGATGAAGACGACTTCCTTATGCAAATTGTTCATAGTCATGAGAATAGGCATAAGGGAACGTTCTTATATAAGGCAGCAAAGTACGCGGCAAAATCCCTTGGTCTTGGAAGAGTAAACCCTCTTACTGACCTCCCTAAAGAGGAATTCAAGAGGGTCATCAGCAACGCTGAGCAGCAAAAACTGCTCAGTACACACATGGACAAGTCAATGCACAGCTTGTTCTTTAAACACGTGCGTGATCATGGCTTGTCTACCCAGCTGACGTTTTCCATCCTTAAGTCAGTTGGCCTGATGTCAGAGACTGAAAGGGATTTTTGCCTGCCAAGAAGGTGTAATCAACACTCTCAAATACCGGGCTAAAGTGCTCCAGATGCAGCTACCCGACACACTGTGTAGGGTGTGTAAGCAACATCCTGAGACGCTTATGCATCTCTTGTCAGCATGTCCTGTGCTGGCAAGGAGTGCATACGTTCAGCGTCACAATGCTGCTCTGCGAGTACTTTATTACCACCTTAGACACACGCACGGTATCGATAAAACACCAGTGCTGCCTTATCTGCCAGGAGATATTCCGCAAGTTGTTAAGAATGACCGTTGCCGTATTTATTGGAACATGCCATTCGCAACAACGCGGAAAATTGACCATAATAAACCTTATATTGTGCTCTTCGATAAAACCGCTCGTGAAATTTATGTCATCGAGTTCTCAGCACCTGCCGAGTATAACATCACGGTTAAAGAGGAGCACAAACACGAAATATATCAAGATCTCCTGTTTGAAATTGGCAAACTTTATCCAGGTTACCGTGTCAAGCTTGTCGTACTCATTGTTGGCGTCCTAGGAGGAATGAAACAGACTTTTGTGTCTGCATTGGCTAAAATCCCAACTTGTTTATCGCAAGTTGCGTTTTTGGCATCGCCGATGCAAAAGGCTGTCATTCTCGGATCCCTCCGTCTACTTAGGCAACGAAACTTGGCCTGCTGCGCATGCTGATCATCTTGTTGATGAAGCATCGCAGCAGTAACGATTTGGCGCTCAGGTGAGGCCCTCGGTAGAGTCGGACTACCGGGGATAACCCCCTGAGCATTTAAAGAAAAAGAAATAATAGTAAGGATAATAATAATAATAATAATAATAATAATAATGATAATAATAATAATAATAATAATAATAATAATAATAATAATAATAATAATAATAATAATAATAATAATAATAATAATAAAAAGAAAAATAATGATAAAATTAAATTAAATTAAAAAAGATAATATAATTAAAAATAATAATAATAGTAGTAATGCAATTCAAAATAATTTTTAAATTTTAATTGTTTTCTAGTGTATAGCCGCAATTACGGTTTTTTTTACACTTTTTGCCTTTATATCGCAAACTGCTTTACTTCTCCTTCTGCCTTTCCTTGTGCGGCTGTGGCCCGACTTGTGCTTATACTGTACTGCATCATTACGGTGATGCCCTGCAACCTCCCTTGTGCAATTGCGGAGCAGTGGCTAGGAAAACCACAGAGAAAACCTAGCCAGTATAGATTCGGTTTGGGTGAAGCTCCAGTGATCGATAAAATTCCCATTTTACGGATCACTAAATCTTCATCCCGCGCCTAGCGATCAGAGACCTTCGTTCGAGCCCGACGCGTGGCTAAACGGTCACCCAGCCAAGTAGTGATCCTGCTCGATGCTACTTAACTTTGGTGATCGCCCGAGCCACGCGCGTGCCGAACGGCTGCCTCAGCCGCTCGCAATTTAAAATAATTTAATAATGAATATAATAATAGTAATAAAAATAAAAATAAATATTTTTTTTTTATTTTTATTACTATATCATTATATTCTTACACAACTAAATATATTTATATATAATTATATAAATCTTTCTAATTTAATTATATAAAAATATATATAATCATATATTTATATATATAATTTTATGTAAATATATATAATGATATTATTTTATATATAATTATTCAAAATTTTACATGATTACGTTTTAAGAAATTCTATCAAATGGCAATTTCTGAGTGAATATTAAGCTTTACGGGTGTGTGAATCATAATATTTCTTGAAATAATTTAGATATGCTCAAATAGTGTAAGATTATTCGGAATAACTGATTTTATAATGATTTATAAAAGTTTATAAAGTCTATAAAATTTTTTAATTTACTGCGTTCATAAATGTTATAATGTACACAAACTTCCCGGGAAAAAATGATTTTGCCTAATTATATATAATTATGTATGATTATATATAACTATACACGAATTTAAGTATGACTATATATAATTATACATGAATTTATATAATTATACACGAATTTAAGTATGATTATATATAATTATACATGAATTTATGTATGATTATATATAATCATATCTACCTCCATATATAATTATGCATAACGTTATATATAATTTGATCTGATCATGTCTGAATAATACATTATGTCTCGAACTATGTATAAAGCTATATATAGGTCTATATATAATTAGATCTGATCAGACCTGAATTATATCTGCCTATGTATGATTATATATGAGTGAATACATGACTAGATCTGATCAGAGCTGACTGATATAAACCCATATATAATCAGATATAGGTCTATACATAATTAGGTCTGATCAGGCATGGCTAATATAAATTTATTTATAGTTGTGCATAAGTTTATATATGATTAGATCTGATCAAACATGACTGATATAAACTTGTATGTAGTTATATATGTCTGTGTATGATTAGATCTGGTCAGACTTCATTGATATGAAACCTATAAATGTTGAAATATATATATATATATATATATATATTACGTAATATGATAATTTTTTAATATCAATGTTATTAAATTTTTATTTTGTCAACTATCAATCAAACTTAAATCCCAAATACTTAAAAAATGTTCAAAGGTTTCGACAGCAATTTAAAAGTATAAATCGATATCGATTTATATACGAATATTTATAAGTTTATAGATAAATAGATTAGATTATATGTATCTAATGAATTCTCATGTAATTTATGTACAAAACCAAATTCATCATTAGGTGCATTATTTACGTAGGATATATCAATTTGATTATTTGAGTTAAGTAATGCCATAAACGTTTATTAATTATAAGTGTGTACCAGACTAGAGGATCAAACTACAATCCAAGGATAACCAAAGTTAAGTAGCATCGACGTGGAACATAAATTGGACGGTTGACCTCGTATTAAAATAGTAGTGAACGGATAGTGATTTTTTTTTTTTTCATTTAGATTTAACCGACATTTATATTGATGAAAACAATAAATCCTAATAAAATTACTTAATTAATAATTTACAAATATTCTAAATGAGATTCTACCCGGGAAAAAAAAATTATATTTAATTATATAAAATTTTATATAAATGCTTAGATAAAATTAGGTATGAGTTTTGGTTTGATCTAATTTTATATAGTTATATATAATTTTATATAATTATATATAACTTTATAAAGTAATATATACAATAATTATCATGAAAAAAAAAAAAAAAAAAAAAAACCGCCGACTCTTGGACTCGAACCCGGATCCTTCTGATTCGACGTCTGACGTGTTATCCACTGTACTGGATCACACACTTAACAGATGGACTTCATTGTATTTATTTGAATTCAAATGAACTTAAGAAAATTAAAGACATCAATAAATGATTGATTCTGTTATTAGCATTGTAGTAAATTATATTATTGTTCATAGATTAAAACAACCATTAGCGGTATACCCACTAGTAGCGGGGCGATAATAACTTCTTTTGGTAAATTAAAAAAAAATCAGAAGTTATAATTTTTTAAACTTAACTAAAATTTTTTTATTTTTATATCTCAGTTTTTTATAACTTAATTCATTGTTGAAACTTCGAAATTTTTTTGCTGTCATCCTGCTTTTGGTCTTGTTAATGTATTTCTAAGAAATTTGAAAAAAGTTTGTATCCATTATAACATCTATGAATGCGGTAAATTAAAAATTTTATAGACTTTATAAAATTTTATAAATCATTGTAAAATCAGTTATCCCGAATAATCTTACATTATTTGATCATATCTTTATTATTTCAAAAAATGTAATGATTCCACCCGCACAACTTAATATATATTTACTCAGAAGACTGGAAAACTTTACCCATTAGATGGGATTTCTTAGAACTCAATTATATAAAATTTTATATAATTATATAAAAAATTTTCGACCGAATGTATAAATATGTATGATTATATATAAAATAATATAATTATATATATTTATATAAAATTATACATATAAATATATGATTATATATATTTTTATATAATTAAATTAGAAAGTTTTAAATAATTATATATAAATATATATAGTTATATAAGACTATATATGGATTTATATAATTATATATATTTATATATAATTATATATTTTTATATGCAGTTAAACATAAAAAAATGTTAAAAAATTAGATATAATCATATATAATTATATAAAATTATATAGAATTTTATATAATCATATATGATTATATATAATCAGATCTGGCCAATTTTTGGATCTGATCATACATAAGTGATTATATATAATTAGGCAAAATCATTTTTTCCCGGGTTTTTACAAATTTACTGGAAATAGACTAGCAAGACCAAAAGCGGGATGACAGCTAAAAAATTTTGAAATTTCAACAATGAATTGTTATAAGACTGAGATATAAAATTAAAAAAATTTAGTTAAGTTTAATTAATTCTAACTTCTAATTTTTTTAATTCACCAAAAAAAGTCATTATCGCCCCGCTATTAGTGAGTATACCGCTATTGGTCTCTTTACCTTATAACAAAAATATAATTTAATACAATACAAATAATAGAATCAATCATTTATTGATGTCTTTAATTTTCTTAAGTTCATTTGTATTCAAATAAATACAATTAAGTCCATCTGTCAAGTGTGTGATCCAGCACAGTGGATAACACGTCAGACGTCGAATCAGAAGGTTGCGGGTTCGAGTCCATGACACCGCGGGATTTTTTTTTTTTTGTCATGACAGGTATTATATATATAACTTTATAAAGTTATATATAATTGTATAAATTTATATATATATATATATATACATAAAATTAGATCAAACCAAAACTCATATCTAATTTTATCTAAGCATTTATATAAAATTTTATATAATTATATATACATTTTTTTTTCCCGGGCTTAAATGAAATTTCAAACGTTACATCGTCAAAATTATGATTTTAAAGGTCTAGTCCACCACTACAATAATCGATAAGATAAATTACAATGTTAGCATCGTAAATTTAACTGGAATTTTTTTTCCGTGTACGTACATTAAATTTCAAGCTTTTTTTATTGAAAATAAAATTAAAACATCCAGTTATGAAAATTCAACTTTTTTTTTATTGTAATATTCAAATTATTTTAACAGCGCAGTTATTCTAAATAACTTTATACAAAACTTTTTTTTTTGTATTTTTTACCGTTTCGGTATGTAGAAGGTAAAGTTAAGTACTATTTTTACCATATCTGCTTCAACTATTGCTACTTTTAGTAGTATTCAATTAACTATAAAATAGTACTATTAATTCACTTTGGCTTCATCTTGACGACAACATTACATACTTGACACTTTACAAATGTGAGTAGGATCCAGCTGTATACGCATAATTTTGAATCGTAAAATATTTTTTTCTAAAAGCACAGCTGAATAGTTGGAAGAGGCGGCAACACTGCCAACGTCTGCTAGGTTCAAGGGTACGGACGAACAAGAGGTCGGTCTCACGGAGTAAAAAAGCTAAGTAAAAGGATGCCGAAGTAAGAAACGATGGCGTAGGAGGGGATCCAAAGAAGGAAGTCAATCGAGATATACTGCACCCGTGGACTGACCCGAGTCGAAAATTCAGACCTGTTTAAATTGTATTTTTTTCTAACAATTCTCAGAAAATTGAGTGGTCAAGAGAGAGTCTGCTCTATAAAATACCATATGAACTGGACGCCTGATTTGACTGTAAATGGTGGAGTTTTGTCCCATTTTCACAGGATTTCATCAAACCAGGCTTCGAATAATAATAACAATTTAAATAATAATAATTATTTTTCTTGTACCGTGCCTAGGGATGTCGTCCTTCGGCTGAAGAGGAGAGCCCGTATACATTTTGTTGGCACCGGGTACACTCAACGGTTTCTTACGTATTTTGAGCCAGGGATCACGAAAATCGGGTCCGTTTTGTTCAAAAGTGGTGCAAACAATTGTTAATAACAATTTAATTGTTTAAATCGAAATAACTCCACGAACGGCTGGTTTGTTGGGGCAGTGTAGAGGAAACAAAATGTTCAGAATGAAAAAATACACAAAAAAGTTATTATAGTGGTTTTTCGTATCTCAGATATTTTGCGAGATATGACCAAAAAACGAGCGACGCGCTCGGACCTCTCACTCTCGCACAAGCGGCTGCCTATACGCGAGCTTTCTCTCGCGCCTAATCGCGTCAGATGCTTGATAGGCCGAAATTTTTCTAAGTTTTTTACACTAAAAATGAGAGACAAAATAAAAAAAATCGATAAAATGTCGATACAACCAATCGACTGCATTTTTCCTGAAACGAAATTTCGAATTTCGAATTTTTCAAAAATTCGATAAAAAGAAATTCGTTTCAGGAAAAATGCAGTCGATTGGTGGTATCGACATTTTATCGATTTTTTGAATCCAATCTGGACTTAAAAAAATTTCATTTGTTTATAACATTTGTTAACAAAAAAAAAAAAACGTCTCCGGATGATACAACAGAAATTCGTTTCAGGAAAAATGCAGTCGATTGGTGGTATCGACATTTTATCGATTTTTTGAATCCAATGTGAACTATGGAAAAATCCATTTTTTTATAACATTTGTTAACAAAAAAAAAAAACGTCCCCGGATGATACAACAGAAATTCGTTTCAGGAAAAATGCAGTCGATTGGTGGTATCGACATTTTATCGATTTTTTTTATTTTTTCTCTCATTTTTAGTGTAAAAAACTTAGAAAAATTTCGGCCTATCAAGCATCTGACGCGATTAGGCGTGAGAGAGAGCTCGCGTATAGGCAGCCGCTTGTGCGAGAGTGAGAGGTCCGAGCGCGTCGCTCGTTTTTTGGTCATATCTCGCAAAATATCTGAGAAACGAAAAACCACTATAATAACTTTTTTGTGTATTTTTTTATTCTGAACATTTTGTTTCCTCTACACTGCCCCAACAAACCAGCCGTTCGGGAGTTATTTCGATTTAAACAATTAAATTGTTATTAACAATTGTTTGCACCACTTTTGAACAAAACGGACCCGATTTTCGTGATCCCTGGCTCAAAATACGTAAGAAACCGTTGAGTGTACCCGGTGCCAACAAAATGTATACGGGCTCTCCTCTTCAGCCGAAGGACTAATGCAGGTTCGAACCCTACTGGGAACAGGATTTTTTTTTTTTTAAATAATAATAATAATAATGCTATCATTATTATAATAATTATTATTAATATAATAATATTATTAATTCTAATTTTAATTACAGTTAATAATTGATAATAATTGTTTTTAAAACAAAAATAAGATCATCTGTCGTTTGATGTTTCAATCACTTTTATTTTATATTTTTATCACACACGTAATTACTCGTACTTGCACTTTAACACCGATTAAGAAAAATATTTTCACAAAACTTATTCAATTTATCACTGTATTCATTTAAATTATTATACGCACTTGAAACCTATATTATAAAACATATCCACAAAATTCATACAATTCATCACCGAATTTATTCATTTTACTACATGCACTTTAATATTGTAAAACATATTCACAAAACTTATCTGATTTGTTACTAAATTTATTTAAATTCACACACGCACTTTAGCACAAATTAAGAAACATGATTTCACGAAACACGTTTAATTAGCACTAAATTATTTATTTATGTGTTTTTTAATTTATTATCATTTTTGTCTTTTATAATATTAAAAAAATTCACGCGATTTTTTTTTTTTTTTTTTAAATCTTTGCCTTGCCCGTCGCGTTGCAATATTTTGACAAATATATTTTCTTTTATTTTATATTTGTAAATTCATACTACACACACGAAGGTTACACGCACTTCTGACACCAAATTGTAGTAAGTGGTAACTTATTAATTAATATCACTTATACTACACGGAGAGAAAATTATGGTAACAGTTCCAAGTACGTTTATGAAATATCATCCCATACCGTTATGGTAATGATTACTTGGGATTATGGGATATAGACCCATACTTTCTGGGGAAAGTTCCCATAAGTATGGGAACAATTCCTATCATTATGGTAACAGTTCCCATACCGCATGGGAAAGAATCATGGCAATGATTACCATACTCATAGGAATAGTTCCCATAAGCAAATAGGAACCAATCCTATAACCACATTGTAACGGTTCCTATGCGTATATGGGAATAAACCCTATATATTATGGTAACTATTCCCATAATATTATGGTAATTGTTACCATAATATTATGGTAATGGTTACCATAATATTATGGGAATGGTTACCATAATATTATGGAAATGGTTACCATAATATTATGGGAATGGTTACCATAATATTATGGGAATGGTTACCTTGATATTATGGGAATCGTTACCATAATATTTAGAAATTATAATAATTTTTTTTTTTTTTGTAATAAGCGTTTTTTTTTTTTGTATATTTAATCTTTTTGTTAAACTATATTACAATAAAATATTATTGTTGGTCAGATAAAAATTAATTTGTAAATAATAACAATAAATAACTTCATAATAATTTAAACTGCAAAATTCTAAGTATAAAAAAATCGTTTTTATTTTTAAGTACTTTATGAGCCTTGAAGTAGCAGACATTTTAGATATTTTTTTATTTTCTATTGACATCGTACGAAGTATCAGGTAAAATTTATTTTAAAATCTCCACATCTAAATTTTTAGAGTTTTTGTAAGAATGAAAATTATTTTTGTAATAATGAATTCAATTTGTTGATTCAGTATAAGTTTAAGATTAATGTATTATAGAGAAACTAATAAAATTGAAGCCTATCAAAATTTTAAATTTGGTTCTCGACACGAAAAATATTTGGGCTTGCATTTCAATAGAATATTTTAAAATTTGTAAGCTAAGTAATTTAGTAACTTTAAATAATAAGCGTTATATCCCTAAAAGATGGATTTAATAAAGTTTAAATTGAATTAAAAATTTTTGTATTAACTTATACTAGATATATATCTTAAATAAATAATAAAATATTCATACTTTAACTATATCTATTAATTATTTTTATATCATACAGCAAAAGCTGTTTCGTTAGTCACACGAAGACAGGATTGACTTCCATTCCTATAATATTATGGTAACCATTACCATAATATTATGGTAACTATTCCCATAATATTATGGTAACCATTCCCATAATATTATGGTAACCATTCCCATAATATTATGGTAACCATTCCCATAATATCATGGTAACCATTCCCATAATATTATGGTAACCATTCCCATAACATTATGGTAACCATTCCCATAATATCATGGTAACCATTCCCATAATATTATGGTAACCATTCCCATAACATTATGGTAACCATTACCATAATATTATGGTAACTATTTCCATAATATTATGGTAACGATTACCATAATATTATAGTAACCATTCCAATACCATATAGGAATGATTACCATAATATTATAGTAACCATTCCAATACCATATAGGAATTATACCCATAATTACAGGAATGATTACCATAATATATATGGGTGCCGTTCCTATAATCAACATTTCAAAAAAACCGGTTACCATGTATTATGGGAACCATTCCCATAATATATTGTAACTGTTACCATAATTTTCTCTCCGTGTACTATGATAACACACTTAAACTAGGAATAACAACACCACAATTAACAGTAGTAAAAGAAAGGCAATCAAAGATATAGTTTATGGAATACAAGATGTATGCTGTTATACTGTCAATATATGACTGACTTTAGTCGCGCATCTATATAAAACAAGAGAAGAAGGCATTTGTTTTCTAGTTATTCAAATATTTATCTACGTATAAATGTATTACGAGGTTCAAGGGGACATAATAATAATAATTCTTTGGATAAGATTTACATTGAAAACGGAACTCAGTGGAGCTGTTTTCACCGTATCTTTAGTTCATTCCGTCTTTTACTGTTTAAACAAGCGTCTTTTAAGGCTGCGAATCAAACTGCAAAGGATTCGAACACTTTTACAGCTAAAACGGGTCTGATATTTCGACTCGGGGATGTTTCATTCGTAACACAAAAAGAACCCCAGGAGGCTGGGTCGAGCAGACGGATTATTTTTAAATCTCAAATTCACGTCATATAGGTTGCGTGACGTCACGAGTTGTTGGCGTGCTGCATTTAACGTACACTTATAACAAATGAGTAATTTTAATTCCCTGTCAAGCCCTGACTCCTATGACTATTATTTCTTTGTTTGTCGTATTTATTTTGGGTAATAATATGTTTAATAAACTAAGTTTAAGTTAGAGTTTTAATGCTAGAATCGAAATAAAAAATGTATGCTATATATATATAATAGGGTGTGTCATTTCGGAGCAACATTTTTTTTTAAGTGCATGTGGAAAAAATCATAGTTCAACACAAAAAGAAAATTTTCGCGCAAGAAAAATAATTCTATGTCGATTACAGACCTTGCTCATTGAAAAATTCGATTTTCCCATTTAAATAACACGGGTAAAATTTTTATTTTAGCTTTAAGTATTGTTAACTCTTTAAAAAATCAATCAATCGAATTGATTAATATATTTTTGTAGGAAATTGAACGCTCTACAAAAAAGGTCTCTTATCATTTTTCGATAAATTCATCTGTTCAAAAGTTATTAGAGCTCGAAGTAAAGTTGGAGATCTTTTTACTTTTCCGGCGAAACTATCAGACTTATCACAAAATGTTGTAGGATCTTTTTTGTTGACAATTTTATTTTCTACAAATTATTGTAAGTAACGTTTTTTCAAATTCCGCATTGTTTTATATTTATTTTTATTTTAATTTCAAGCACTTAAAAAAGTGGTTCTGATCGATTTCAAGAGCTCGACATTAAAATGGAAATAACTAGAAAACAATGCGGAATTTGAAAAAACTTTGCTAATAATAATTTGTAGAGAGTAAAATTGTCAACAAAAAAGATCCTACAACATTTTGTGATAAGTCTGATAGTTTCGCCGAAAAAGTAAAAAGATCTCCAACTTTACTTCGAGCTCGAATATCTTTTGAACAGATGGATTTATCAAAAAATGATAAGAGACCTTTTTTGTAGAGCGTTCAATTTCCTACAAAAATATGTACTAGTCTATTCGATCTATTGATTTGCTGAAGAGTTAACAATACTTAAAGCTAAAAAAAAAATTTTTCCCGTGTTATTTCAATGGGAGAATCGAATTTTTCAATGAGCGAGGTTTGTAATCGACATAGAATTTTTTTTCTTGCGCAAAATTTTTTTTTTTGTGTTGAACTATGATTTTTTCCACATGCACTTAAAAAAAAAAAATGTTGCTCCGAAATGACGCATCCTAATATATATATATATATATATATATATATATATATATATATATATATATATATATATATATATATTCCTCCTTTTATTTTTAAACATTAGTTTCCCTGTTTTATTTATTTTAATATTAATCAACGCTTGTAAACATAATTTACTCTTCTGTATCATTTATTTTTATATTGTCATAATATTTTTTATAAGTAAAATAGGTGATGCAAAATTTCTTAAAATCATATTTCTGTTCTGATTGCATATTTTTACTGTACGTATAGACGAAACATCTGCTCGATCAAACAATAGACTCAGACTAGGTATTATTTAGATCACCCTGTCGTAACTAAAAATGCTATTTTACTCTTTAAAAATATCTAATCTCCTTTCTTTTCTAACTACATGTTACTTTAAAATCTTCAAGACGTAACATCTGTCTTTTTCTCTTTCATTTCTATTGAGAACGTGCTGAGACTGTTTATCCAAAAAGGGCATTATGACAAAACGGGAAATGACGGAAAACATCTGCTCTAGATCACTTTCAAAATTTATAGAGTAATTATCTATTTTTCGAGGTCTCTAAATTGTATCTTCTATATATAAAAATATATACAACAAATACAATTTCTTACTTTTTAATAACAATTAATTTTTTATTGTAAATAACAAATTAATAAATTTATTTTAATTGCTTTTTATGTTAAGCATTAAACTTTTCAATTTTTTTTTTTTTTTTTTTACTTTTGTCACGTTCAGTAATGCCATCAGAAGAAAAATTTAATTTAAAGAGTAATTATTTACTAGCGTCAAAAATTATTTATGTTAAAGAATTAAATACTTCTTCTATAGAATAAAAGAAAAAATAAAAGTTCTATAATTTTTTACCAGTCTTTTGTTTCATTTAAAAATGATAGAATATTAAATTTTAATTTAAATATACAAATAAAAAAATTATTTTTTTTAAATTATATATAGTTTGTAACATCACCAATTGCTAAAGCAGTAAATTACCTTCTGCTTTCTGTTCTACGGTCCTGAATGATTTTTGTTATCTCGACCCTCACGCCTCTTTAGCTCAGTGGTAGAGCACTGGTCTCGTAAACCAGGGGTCGTGAGTTCAAACCTCACAGGAGGCAATTTTTTTTTCTTTTAAAGTTGTAGTAGTAAATATTCAACAATATTTCACCTCTTTTCTTCTTTGCATACACCCCAAACATTGCGAATGCTCCGCTCTCACAGAAAATAAAATTCTCACTGTTTTTATTATAATGCAAAAATTTGATGTTTATCCGATTCATTTTAACAATTGTTAATATAATTTAAAATTTTAATTATAATTTAAAATTTTTCTCAGGGGCAACCTAAAATAATAAAGGGTTATGATGCAATCGACAATTTTAGGTAAGAGATGAGAATAAATATGACGGCTCCGTACATTTTATAGCTTATAACTTCATGGCCATTTTCATTTTAAAACCAAGTTTATATATATTAGGGTGGTCCTTATTTCGGACATTTTCAAATTTTTATGCTCTCATAGGCTTATTATATGGTTCGAAATAGATAAAAAAAAAATATCTTACAAGTTTTAGGTCTTTATTACACTGAACGAAAGGTTATCTTGGTTCAAAGCGAATTATCTTGAGTCAAGAGAATATTTTGGAAAATGGAAAATATCTTGATTGAAGAAAATTTTCTCTTAATTTTTATTATTTTGATTCAAAAAGTTATTTTTCGACTCAAATGGGTTAAAGTTTTAAGTTAAAAATATATCATCTCAGTTCAAAAAGAAGAATTATTAACCTTTCGTTACTCGCGTCAACTCGCCCGACGATTTTCATCGCGTGGCGAGCACTGTGCCGCTTTTTCACATTCTTGTTATACATAAATATACTTTTTTTGTATTTAAAATGTATATTTTTTTAATTATACACATATTTAACAAAAATATAGATTTCAACGAGAGAATCGGTTAAGTATAAAGTCACAAATACCCATACAGTAACTTTTATTGCATTTTTTGACAAAAAGGCGGCGTCACGCTCATAGCGCGAGTAACGAAAGGTTAAAGAAAGTAAATTATTTTTTGAATTAATATTTCGAATTTCTTCATTTATGTAAAGTCCTCCCAGAGAGTAAATCGCCGTCGGGAATTGTCGGAAATTTTCGGTTTGTAGTGTTAATGTGTAGTAACGGCGTGAGATTAGACTTGTTTTTCCATAGTGGGGGTAAAAACCGACGGCGACTTACTCTCTGGGAGGACTTTATAAAATATTTTATTCTACGAAATTCAACTTCTCTACGTAAGGAGTCAGATTTCTTAAACCAACTAGTGGCTGTTGCTTGAAACAAAAATAAAAAAAATTCAAGTCACGAAAATCAAGCTCTTGATTTTTGTCCATAGCAGCATTCGGGTAACAGTGACACTCGGGTCTATGCTGCTTCTCTACTTCAGACACTACTTTGTGTATACACGGAGACGCCCGAAGATCGCAAAAAAATGAAACTAGTCTGTTCAGCGCTGCCGCCGTATGTGTGCAATTATATATTGCACACCAATATTTTAATAGTATTAGTTTATTAATTGTACAATTAACAAATTCATATACATAAATGGTTTCGAATTAAAGTGTTCAGTAAAAATGTGAGTTATTGTAGTTATTAGTCATTACATCTGGTGTTTTTTCCTGATTCAAGTTAATTTAGATGGTGTCGTTTCAATCTCAAAAAAGTAAGTTAATTATTATTTATGTTGTTTTTAATCATATCAGATAGTCAAGTTTGTTTTCATTTCCGATCCTAAATTCATATAAAATTGATTTCTTTTTAGTGTGGTATCATGCAGTTGATGGTGTTAATGAAGCCAGGATAAATAACATAACCTTTTATTTATTTTTGTAAACAAAAAAAATTTTGTATTGTAATTTAAAATCAAAATATATTTTGATGATTAATTGTATATATTCTGAAAATTGAATTTTTAATAAATACAAGTAATTTAAAATTGAACTGATTTATCATATTTAAAATAAAAGTATTTTTAATTTTACATTAATATATAATTTAATTTTAAAATTAATTTTGTTATTTTTTAAATCTAAAATTAATCGTTTTAAGATGTCTACATTTATTTTGAACTAAATGGTATCAAATTTTCAAATAAATTAATCTTTACTTGGAGTAAGTTAAATGTGACTCCGTTTAAGAACTCGATGTATCGAAATGAATCGATATCGACTACATTCGAAAGAACGATGTTTTTAGAATGAGTTGGTATCTTCTAAAATCAAGAGCTAACTTTTCTTGAGCCAATGAGGTTGTTTTCTTGTTCAGAGAAACTAAAAACATTTAAATCGAAAATTTATATTTTTAAATCAAGATTGAATTTCTTTATTGGAGAGCTTTATGTATTTTAATTAAAAAAAAAAAAAATTTTTTACCAAGAGAAATTTTTTTCAAACAAGAAAATAAGATATTATAATTTAATAATTTATTTTTGGAAACGATTTTCTACTTGACTCAAGAATTCATTTTTTTCTGTGTAGGGGTGTGCGAATATCGTTCGAATCGAATCTAATCGTATATTAATATTCGATTCGAAATTCGAATCGAATAATTCGAATTTCCGAATTATTTGAAAGTTCTCGAATAATTCGAGAAAATTCGAATAAATCGGAAATTTTCAAATAATTCGCGAATAGTTCGAACAATTTGCGAATTATCGAAATATCACTGGATTTTCTATTGTTTCCAATTTGAATTCCATTACATAGTGTATCAAAATATTCTACTTACGATTAATATACTTTTTGATTAAGAATCAATTACCCGGAGAAAAAAATGGCTTAATTTCAATATATGTTCATCTCTACCATCAGTAACATAAAAAATCCAGATACTAATATTGGCAAGAGATCTTTTCAATTCATTTTGGTTTTTATATTTATTAATTTCCGTTTGAAAAAAATTTATAAGAAAAAGGTTACACATGCCATGTTTTAAAATTCTCTATAAAAAAACTTGGAGAAATTAATTTCGAGAATTTCAAAATATTGCATGTGTAACCTTTTCATACAAATTTTTTTTTTAAACGGAAAAAAATAATTATAAAAACCAAAATGAATTGAAAAGATCTCTTGCCAATATTAGTATCTAGATTTTTTATGTTACTGGCAGAGATGAACATACATTGAAATTAAGCAATTGTTTTCTCCGGGTAATTGATTTTTAATCAAAAAGTATATTATTCGTAAGTAGAATATTTTGATAAACGATGTAATGGAATTCAAATTGGAAACAATAGAAACCCAGTGATATTTCGATAATTCGCAAATTGTTCGAACTATTCGCAAATTATTCGAAAATTTCAGAATTTTTCAGAAATTTCAGAATTATTCGAATTTTTTCGAATTATTCGGGAACTTTCGAATTGTTCGGAAACTTTCGAATTATTCGATTCGAGTTTCGAATCGAATATTAATATTCGATTCTGAACGAATAATTCGTAAGTTCGAATTATTCGCACACCCCTAGTCTTTATCTCAATTTTAACCCGTGCCACACAGCGATGTAAGTTTCCCATATTTAAATAGCATGGGGTTTTTGGCATTAAACGATTAATTATTTATTCCAGCCAAAGTAAAATTAGATATGAGTTTTGGTTTGATCTAATTTTATGTATATATATATATATATAAATTTATACAATTATATATAACTTTATAAAGTTATATATATAATACCTGTCATGACAAAAAAAAAAAAATCCCGCGGTGTCATGGACTCGAACCCGCAACCTTCTGATTCGACGTCTGACGTGTTATCCACTGTGCTGGATCACACACTTGACAGATGGACTTAATTGTATTTATTTGAATACAAATGAACTTAAGAAAATTAAAGACATCAATAAATGATTGATTCTATTATTTGTATTGTATTAAATTATATTTTTGTTATAAGGTAAAGAGACCAATAGCGGTATACTCACTAATAGCGGGGCGATAATGACTTTTTTTGGTGAATTAAAAAAATTAGAAGTTAGAATTAATTAAACTTAACTAAATTTTTTTAATTTTATATCTCAGTCTTATAACAATTCATTGTTGAAATTTCAAAATTTTTTAGCTGTCATCCCGCTTTTGGTCTTGCTAGTCTATTTCCAGTAAATTTGTAAAAACCCGGGAAAAAATGATTTTGCCTAATTATATATAATCACTTATGTATGATCAGATCCAAAAATTGGCCAGATCTGATTATATATAATCATATATGATTATATAAAATTCTATATAATTTTATATAATTATATATGATTATATCTAATTTTTTAACATTTTTTTATGTTTAACTGCATATAAAAATATATAATTATATATAAATATATATAATTATATAAATCCATATATAGTCTTATATAACTATATATATTTATATATAATTATTTAAAACTTTCTAATTTAATTATATAAAAATATATATAATCATATATTTATATGTATAATTTTATATAAATATATATAATTATATTATTTTATATATAATCATACATATTTATACATTCGGTCGAAAATTTTTTATATAATTATATAAAATTTTATATAATTGAGTTCTAAGAAATCCCATCTAATGGGTAAAGTTTTCCAGTCTTCTGAGTAAATATATATTAAGTTGTGCGGGTGGAATCATTACATTTTTTGAAATAATAAAGATATGATCAAATAATGTAAGATTATTCGGGATAACTGATTTTACAATGATTTATAAAATTTTATAAAGTCTATAAAATTTTTAATTTACCGCATTCATAGATGTTATAATGGATACAAACTTTTTTCAAATTTCTTAGAAATACATTAACAAGACCAAAAGCAGGATGACAGCAAAAAAATTTCGAAGTTTCAACAATGAATTAAGTTATAAAAAACTGAGATATAAAAATAAAAAAATTTTAGTTAAGTTTAAAAAATTATAACTTCTGATTTTTTTTTAATTTACCAAAAGAAGTTATTATCGCCCCGCTACTAGTGGGTATACCGCTAATGGTTGTTTTAATCTATGAACAATAATATAATTTACTACAATGCTAATAACAGAATCAATCATTTATTGATGTCTTTAATTTTCTTAAGTTCATTTGAATTCAAATAAATACAATGAAGTCCATCTGTTAAGTGTGTGATCCAGTACAGTGGATAACACGTCAGACGTCGAATCAGAAGGATCCGGGTTCGAGTCCAAGAGTCGGCGGTTTTTTTTTTTTTTTTTTTTTTTCATGATAATTATTGTATATATTACTTTATAAAGTTATATATAATTATATAAAATTATATATAACTATATAAAATTAGATCAAACCAAAACTCATACCTAATTTTATCTAAGCATTTATATAAAATTTTATATAATTAAATATAATTTTTTTTTCCCGGGTAGAATCTCATTTAGAATATTTGTAAATTATTAATTAAGTAATTTTATTAGGATTTATTGTTTTCATCAATATAAATGTCGGTTAAATCTAAATGAAAAAAAAAAAAATCACTATCCGTTCACTACTATTTTAATACGAGGTCAACCGTCCAATTTATGTTCCACGTCGATGCTACTTAACTTTGGTTATCCTTGGATTGTAGTTTGATCCTCTAGTCTGGTACACACTTATAATTAATAAACGTTTATGGCATTACTTAACTCAAATAATCAAATTGATATATCCTACGTAAATAATGCACCTAATGATGAATTTGGTTTTGTACATAAATTACATGAGAATTCATTAGATACATATAATCTAATCTATTTATCTATAAACTTATAAATATTCGTATATAAATCGATATCGATTTATACTTTTAAATTGCTGTCGAAACCTTTGAACATTTTTTAAGTATTTGGGATTTAAGTTTGATTGATAGTTGACAAAATAAAAATTTAATAACATTGATATTAAAAAATTATCATATTACGTAATATATATATATATATATATATATATTTCAACATTTATAGGTTTCATATCAATGAAGTCTGACCAGATCTAATCATACACAGACATATATAACTACATACAAGTTTATATCAGTCATGTTTGATCAGATCTAATCATATATAAACTTATGCACAACTATAAATAAATTTATATTAGCCATGCCTGATCAGACCTAATTATGTATAGACCTATATCTGATTATATATGGGTTTATATCAGTCAGCTCTGATCAGATCTAGTCATGTATTCACTCATATATAATCATACATAGGCAGATATAATTCAGGTCTGATCAGATCTAATTATATATAGACCTATATATAGCTTTATACATAGTTCGAGACATAATGTATTATTCAGACATGATCAGATCAAATTATATATAACGTTATGCATAATTATATATGGAGGTAGATATGATTATATATAATCATACATAAATTCATGTATAATTATATATAATCATACTTAAATTCGTGTATAATTATATAAATTCATGTATAATTATATATAGTCATACTTAAATTCGTGTATAGTTATATATAATCATACATAATTATATATAATTAGGCAAAATCATTTTTTCCCGGGAAGTTTGTGTACATTATAACATTTATGAACGCAGTAAATTAAAAAATTTTATAGACTTTATAAACTTTTATAAATCATTATAAAATCAGTTATTCCGAATAATCTTACACTATTTGAGCATATCTAAATTATTTCAAGAAATATTATGATTCACACACCCGTAAAGCTTAATATTCACTCAGAAATTGCCATTTGATAGAATTTCTTAAAACGTAATCATGTAAAATTTTGAATAATTATATATAAAATAATATCATTATATATATTTACATAAAATTATATATATAAATATATGATTATATATATTTTTATATAATTAAATTAGAAAGATTTATATAATTATATATAAATATATTTAGTTGTGTAAGAATATAATGATATAGTAATAAAAATAAAAAAAAAATATTTATTTTTATTTTTATTACTATTATTATATTCATTATTAAATTATTTTAAATTGCGAGCGGCTGAGGCAGCCGTTCGGCACGCGCGTGGCTCGGGCGATCACCAAAGTTAAGTAGCATCGAGCAGGATCACTACTTGGCTGGGTGACCGTTTAGCCACGCGTCGGGCTCGAACGAAGGTCTCTGATCGCTAGGCGCGGGATGAAGATTTAGTGATCCGTAAAATGGGAATTTTATCGATCACTGGAGCTTCACCCAAACCGAATCTATACTGGCTAGGTTTTCTCTGTGGTTTTCCTAGCCACTGCTCCGCAATTGCACAAGGGAGGTTGCAGGGCATCACCGTAATGATGCAGTACAGTATAAGCACAAGTCGGGCCACAGCCGCACAAGGAAAGGCAGAAGGAGAAGTAAAGCAGTTTGCGATATAAAGGCAAAAAGTGTAAAAAAAACCGTAATTGCGGCTATACACTAGAAAACAATTAAAATTTAAAAATTATTTTGAATTGCATTACTACTATTATTATTATTTTTAATTATATTATCTTTTTTAATTTAATTTAATTTTATCATTATTTTTCTTTTTATTATTATTATTATTATTATTATTATTATTATTATTATTATTATTATTATTATTATTATTATTATTATTATTATTATTATCATTATTATTATTATTATTATTATTATTATTATCCTTACTATTATTTCTTTTTCTTTAAATGCTCAGGGGGTTATCCCCGGTAGTCCGACTCTACCGAGGGCCTCACCTGAGCGCCAAATCGTTACTGCTGCGATGCTTCATCAACAAGATGATCAGCATGCGCAGCAGGCCAAGTTTCGTTGCCTAAGTAGACGGAGGGATCCGAGAATGACAGCCTTTTGCATCGGCGATGCCAAAAACGCAACTTGCGATAAACAAGTTGGGATTTTAGCCAATGCAGACACAAAAGTCTGTTTCATTCCTCCTAGGACGCCAACAATGAGTACGACAAGCTTGACACGGTAACCTGGATAAAGTTTGCCAATTTCAAACAGGAGATCTTGATATATTTCGTGTTTGTGCTCCTCTTTAACCGTGATGTTATACTCGGCAGGTGCTGAGAACTCGATGACATAAATTTCACGAGCGGTTTTATCGAAGAGCACAATATAAGGTTTATTATGGTCAATTTTCCGCGTTGTTGCGAATGGCATGTTCCAATAAATACGGCAACGGTCATTCTTAACAACTTGCGGAATATCTCCTGGCAGATAAGGCAGCACTGGTGTTTTATCGATACCGTGCGTGTGTCTAAGGTGGTAATAAAGTACTCGCAGAGCAGCATTGTGACGCTGAACGTATGCACTCCTTGCCAGCACAGGACATGCTGACAAGAGATGCATAAGCGTCTCAGGATGTTGCTTACACACCCTACACAGTGTGTCGGGTAGCTGCATCTGGAGCACTTTAGCCCGGTATTTGAGAGTGTTGATTACACCTTCTTGGCAGGCAAAAATCCCTTTCAGTCTCTGACATCAGGCCAACTGACTTAAGGATGGAAAACGTCAGCTGGGTAGACAAGCCATGATCACGCACGTGTTTAAAGAACAAGCTGTGCATTGACTTGTCCATGTGTGTACTGAGCAGTTTTTGCTGCTCAGCGTTGCTGATGACCCTCTTGAATTCCTCTTTAGGGAGGTCAGTAAGAGGGTTTACTCTTCCAAGACCAAGGGATTTTGCCGCGTACTTTGCTGCCTTATATAAGAACGTTCCCTTATGCCTATTCTCATGACTATGAACAATTTGCATAAGGAAGTCGTCTTCATCTGCTGTGAAATTGACAACTTCATATATTAAATCCAAAACCAAACGATCGTATAGACACTCCAAGCTCTGTAGACCTCTCCCTCCGATGTGCCGGGAAAAGTATAATATGGTGACTGAAGACTTAGGGTGCATGCTCCGATTTATATTCATGACTTTGCGTGTCTTGATATCGAGGTCTTTAAGCTCTTTGCGGGCCCATTTAAGGACACCGAAAGAGTAAAGAAGTACCGGGACAGCAAGCATGTTTGTTGCGGAGACTTTGTTCTTTCCGGAAAATTCTGATGACCAGATTTTCCGGAGTCTCCACACATACTCGTTGCAGAGAGTCGTTTTGATTTTAGGAAGGTCCTGCATAGGACTCCCGTCAATTCCTAGATATTTGTACGACTCTCCGGCGTCAAGATGATCAATGACGCTCCCATCTACTAACTTGATATCGTCACGCTCATCAGAGCACTTACCCTTCACCAGATTAATGACCGCGCACTTGTCCAACTCAAAAGCCATGCCGACATCCCGCGTATACTCCCCTACGATATTTAAGGCTGTCTGAAGGTGTTCCTCATCAGGGGCATATACTATCAGATCATCCATGTAGAATAAGTGGGTGATCAAGTACTTTCGATCAGATGGTGGGCCCACTGAGTATCCACGGGTACGGCGTAGCGCAACAGATATTGGCCGCAGTGAGATGCAAAACAGCAAAGGGCTCAGGGAATCTCCCTGGAAGACTCCTCTTTTGTACTGTACAACTTCGGTTACACGTATTATATAACGACCGCGCACTTGTCCAACCCAAAAGCCATGCCGATTGTTATTATTATTATTATTATTATTATTATTATTATTATTATTATTATTATTATTATTATTATTATTATTATTATTTTGTTTTTAAATTTTATAATACGAATTCGCGTCAGTGAAACGTTTACGAGGCAAGGTGATAAATTAAAATATTTTTGCAGGTTATATTGACCGCTTATCGAAGTAGACAGTACACGCTCTGACGAATTATTTCTCGAAGCTTTATGTAAAATAATCAAACCATAAAGCCTAGACTCGGTCCAGGTCTGACCCCATGGTCATTTACAAGACTTGGAGTAGCAAAATCAAACCATAGAGCATCGGCTCAGTCGAGATCTTGCCCCGTGATCATTTTCAAGGCGTGGGAAATTACAACTGGCCCAAGGCTCGACAAATTAATACCATTGGCGATTCTTTCTTGAGTAATCAACCGATTTAGACGTTCAATATGGCAATCAACGCGTTTATTTTCGGAATATATCTGAATATACTTTACCGATTGTGTTCAATTTCTCACAACCCAAACAGCATTCAAGTTGGAATGACTGCTTTACGACGACTTTTTGAAGGCGACCTCAAGAAGTCTTATAATGACTTCTTAAAGGTGTTATTTTTAAGAACTCTTAATTAAGGGTTCTTGAAGGCTCCATAAATAAGACGTCAGTTTTGTGACGTCTAAACGTATTCATTTTTAAACTTCTTTATGAAGTCAAAATTATAAGCTCCTTAAAGACATGGTAAATTCATACTGAAGTCTTATTTGCGAAGTCAGAAAAAAGAATTATTTGAGAACTCTTTTTAAAGACGTCTTACTCAGCTCGCTAGGTGGCTCATTCGACATCTTGAGAACTTCTTAAAGACTTCTTTAAGATGTTGATGAGACGTCCAAATCATAAATAGGAACTCAATCAGAACTCATCAAGACGTCATTTTGCTATCTGGGAAATTGTTGAAATGGCAGGTATACGACTCAGCCATAAGCGACCCTACCAAAAATAAAACTCTACCCAATTGGAGTCAGCCGGATCATACCTACCTAGAAAATTCCCGCTCCAATAAAAAAATCTACCATCACAAAATTTCTACCAATGAAAATATCTATCATGATATAATCGCTACCGATATAAACACTACGAAATTGCATTTGTGAATAAACTCTAACCGTTTGAAGTCCCTACCATCAACTTTAGAATGTATATTTTACAGACAATAAATTTATTTTTAATTAATTGGGAATCATTTGGGAAGATTTAGAAATATAATTTTATTATTCAGCACTAATTAATTAATGGGTAATTATTTAATATTGTTTGAGCGTTTAGTGCGCATGTTAGAAAATATAATTAACACGAATTTTTCGTTAGCTAATAGTAAACTATTTGGGAAGAAAGTTATGAATTGTTTTAGTTTAAAAATCCCAAATGCTAATTGCTCATTAATTAATTAGTCCTAAATAATAGAGTCATATTCATAAATCTTCCCAAATAATTCCCAATTGATTAGAAATAAATTTATTGTCTGTAAAAAATACATTCTAAAGTCTCAGGTAGAGATTTCCAACGGTAGAGTTTTATTCATAAATGCAACTTGGTGGTGTTTTTTTCTGGTAGTGATCATATCATGGTAGATATTTTCATTGGTAGAGATTTTGAGATGGTAGAGTTTTTTTATTGGAGCGGGAATTTTTTAGGTAGGTATGATGCGGCTGACTTCAATCGGGTAGAGTTTTATTTTTGGTAGGGTCGCTTATGGCTGAGTCGTATACCTGCCGTTGAAATTAATGAGCCGCTTCATACGCCATCTTAAAAAGCCAAATCGGTTCAATCGTTCAAAAGTTACAGAATATTTTTTTTTTTCTCCTTTTTGGCAATCGTCCCGGTAGGGCCACGTGCCACTTACTGTTGTTTATATTTATTTCTATTGATTTATTTAATTATTTATATTCGATTTGTCTTGTAACTTTTTCCTTTTGCTTTCCAAACACTTGACTTGTTGGTATGTTAATGGTATTTTGTAAAGTGCGATATGTGTATGTGATTTGTAGCTGTTAAATGAAATGTTTTTATATAGGGTAGTAATTGTTAGTAGATGATAGGTGTTATCACGTACAAGGATTATTTAGATGTCTATGTTAATGTCTTTTTATGAACTGGTGAATCGGGAAAGTCACTGTGTATGGTGATGAGATGATCAGTGACTGGACCGCACAATCTGAAACCAAAGGACAAACAATATTATCAAGCCTGTTAATTAACGTTTCCCTAGTTTTCTTATCAACTAGATTACATTTATAAAAAATATGTTCGATTGTTTGACTTGGCTCCCCGCAATCGCAACTGGCCTCTTCTATTATTTGCTTCCGGTATAAGTGTGCTTTCACTTGAGTATGTCCACTTCTTAATCTGTTGCTGATAGTTATTTGTTCCCTAGTTAAACCTAGTCTATGAAACCAAGGTTTGAATTTGAATTCCTTTGCGTGTTCAAAGTATTTTTTTCCCTTACCGTATTTTATCATTTCTTCATATGTTTCTTTCTTTAATTTTTTTTTGAATATTTCGTTACAGTGTTCCGCTTCAAGTCCGTCTATTCTGTTTTGAATCCCTGTATTATTTATGGCCTCATTAGCCATTCTATCAACTTCTTCATTTTCTGTTATACCTTTATGGGCTGGGGACCATATCATAGCGATATTTATACCCATTTCCCTGGCTTCCCAGATACTTTGCCTAACTTCTAGCAGTCCTATGTAGTCCCTATGGGTTCCTGGTCCCTCCAATCCCATTAGTGAGGACTGAGAGTCTGTGCATATTAATGTGTTACTATATTCCTGTCTTATAGCCATCCTGATGGCGATTTTTATGGCCTGTACTTCCTCTGTCATGATGTTTACCTGTGGATCCATTGATACACTTATCCCCTCCCGTGTCTCTGTACATATTGCTGCTGCTGCTGCAGTTCCTAGTTTTGTTTTTGAGCCATCCGTGTATATGGTTTTGTATTCAGGATAATCGAGTTCCAGCAACTATTTCCATCTGGCGTTGATATCCTGGTTCTTCATTGCCTCTCTTCCAGTGTCTAGGTCTATTGCAATCTTGTTAAATGTGCTTTCATATGTGACCGTTGCTAGACTGGGTTTGTCGTATTTGTTTAATCTGTTCCATGTGTCTTGTTCTTCTTCCGAAATCTTAAACATTGTGGTGACGTATTTTTTCCCTTTTTTTTCTTTGTTATTTCTTATCAGGTTGTTTCTAAATGCTCGAATTATCTTGAAAGTCGGTTTCAGTTTATTGTTTCTTTTTGCCATGGTTCTTGCTAGGAATTTCCTAGTGATAAACTTGGATCTGCTGTCAAGGTCTGGTTCAGCTGCTATATGGAGCAATACATTCAACGGCGTGGTGATTAGATTGCCTGTGACTTTTCTTAGCGCCGTGTATTGGATTCTTTTGACCTTGGTGAGATTTGTGGCTGTTGTGTCCTGATAAAAAATAAGGTCCCAATCTATGGTGGCTCTAACTAAACCTTTGTATACCTGGAGTACTGTGGATGGGTGTGCCCCCCATCTCCAACTTGCGATTGCTTTTATTATATTATTGGCCTGTTTGGCTTTGTTGCTTACTAATTCCGTGTGTCGGTTCCAATTGAGTTTGTTGTTGATATTTATCCCTAGGAACTTTGTTTCATCCACCTCCTCTATAGATTTGCCTTGGAGTTCCAGTCTAACTCTGTCCCTCTTACTTCTTCTCGTGAATATCATCAATGTGGTTTCTTCGGGTGCAATTTCCAGTCCTCTGCCCTTCAGCCAGACGTTTACTTTATTCAACGATTCCTCTAGGATTACTTTTATGAGTCCCAGGTCTTCCAAGGTTATGTAAAGTACATAGTCATCAGCAAACGATAAGAATCTGCACCACGGGTGCAGCTGTCTTTTTAACTTTAGCATATATATATTGAACAGAATGGGACTCAAGATGCTCCCTTGCGGGAGGCCCTTCTTGGTGCTGGCTGTCTTTATCTTAGCTCTATTAATTTCAAAATGCAGCGTTCTTTCCTGTAGCAATTTTTCCATCATTGTTATGAGTTTTTCCGGTATGTCCAGCCTTCTGAGCTCTCTAATTAATGTAGAAATGTCAACGTTGTCATAGGCTCCCTTGATGTCCAAGTATAGCGCGCCCATGTAACGATCCTGCATCATCGCCAAGTTAGCTTCCGAAATCAATTACAGAATATTTACATACATATATAGATACACGTACTACACACATACATACACTCGGGTATCATCTCTAAATTAGGCTAAATAGCTCCCTAGAACCTAAAACCGTCAAGATCGGTTAGAAATTTGATTGTCGAAAATTGGACCAAAACCAATAAGTTCCTGCTATTTTTAATTTTCTTACCGGGAAGTTAAAAAGTTAGGCCAATTAATTGTGTTTATCGAGAGTTATTGTGTTTACGATGTTTCATACGTAACAATTGACAGCAGTGGTTTCTTGAGTTAAAATAGTTTATTTTAAACTATTAACCCAGATAGCAAAATGACGTCTTGATGAGTTCTGAATGAGTTCCTATTTATGATTTATACGTCTCATCAACATCTTAAAGAAGTCTTTAAAAAGTTCTCAAGATGTCGAATGAGCCACCTAGCGAACTCAGTAAGACGTCTTTAAAAAGAGTTCTTTTTCCTGACTTCGCGAATAACTTCAGTATGAATTCACCATGACGTCTTAAGCTCCTAATTTTGACTTCATAAAGATGTTAAAAAAAGAATACATTCAGACATCACAAAACTGTCGTCTTGTTTATGGAGTCTTCAAGAACTCTTCATCAAGAGTTCTCAAAAGAGACACCTTGAAGAAGTCATTGTAAGACTTCGTAAGGACACCTTCAAAAAAATGTCTTAAAGCAGTCATTCCGACTTGAATGCTGTCTGGAAAAGTAACGAATCAACTTAATACTAAGTTCAAATTGTTCCTTAAAAAATTCTCTAAATGCTAGTATATAATTTGACCTATTTTAGTGTAATTAAATGATTATAGAAATATTTTTGTGTGAAAAAAATAGTTGGAAATAAAAAACCGTTCATAAAATACCCATAGCACTTTTGCGCTTGAGGCGTGCAAAAAATTAAATAATAAATTGAATAGATTCCAATTTTTACTCATGGTTACAACTGGCAGATTACAGGCTTTTATTTTTACCGTATGATAAGATTTCACCTACGACCCAATAGACAGAAATAATTTATAAATGAAGCAAAATGTAATAATAAAAAAAAAAAAAAAAAAAAAAAAAAGAACATACGTCGTATGATTTTACGTAAAGTAACAACATTTTGGAAATCACTTAAAAATTCAGTATTTTTTTTTATATCCTTTCATTTTTGTGACCACTGTATTTAAAATCCATTATTATTTTATTGGAACTACATTAAAAATTTATTTATTTTAAATAATAATGAAGAAAAAAAAAAATAAATATAAAAATCAATTGCCGAAACCCGGGATTGAACCGGGGACATTTAGATCTTCAGTCTAACGCTCTCCCAACTGAGCTATTTCGGCGCGGATGGGGTGATTGAATTTATTTACTCTAATAAGCTTTATTTTTTGACGAGATAAATAATCTTAAAAACTGTAAACTTCAATAGACCAATACTTCTTATTAATTAATATTTAGCTAGTAACAATCTATTTTCTGTTTTAATCTGGCATAAAATTTTATTTTCTTTTCATACGTTATAGCCTTAGCTGAACCAGCGTGTATTCGACGCCTATAGTTTATACAGATTATAGATTGTTTTTTTTTACTTCATTGTGGGATCTCTTATACACAGTAAAAAACGAATCGTCAAAGTGTAAAAAAAAGCGTATGTTAAAATTCTGAGTGTTGAATTTTCAACACTTTTGTGTGTCAATTTAACATACAATATTTATCTTGTTTCAACTGTCACAATCGATTGATTTTTTAACACACGAAAATGTTATTTTATACGAAAGTAACACTTTTTATATGTTACTGTGAAATCAACGCACAAAATATGTTAAAAATAATCTCGACCGAAACAACAGAATTTTCGGAAAATTTCAAGTAAAAATGACACTTCCTGTGTGTAAACTTAACATACAATTTGTGTAGATTCGTTTAAATAACGTACAGAGCGTGTTGAATTTACAGCCAGTCACGTGTTAAAACTATTGCCTCGTTGGTTTTTATGGGGGGGGGGGGGGGGGTTACGACGTGCTACCCATCGTGTACCCACACTATTGTAATGATCGGCTGGCATTTTTTATTATTCATTTCATTTTATAATTTTAATTTTGATTATCATGCAGCAAGCACAGTGTCAATTAATTTAATATATTGTGAAAACCAAGTTCAATTAAAAACATTAATAAAAACAAAAAATTACAATTGATATTATATTTTTCTAAAATTTTTATTAAAATTACTATAACTCGGAAACTATGGACTTTAGTGACTTGACTCATAGAACTTTTTTTAAAGAGAATAAAATTTCCTATAAAATTTCTATTAGCATTTTTAGTGTACTTTCATTGGTTTACGTTCTGCAAGCCAATAAAGGTCAATTTCACAGGAAAAATTAGTTCTGCAACGGACACAAGTGAAACAGCTGGAATAACAGCTAAGTAACTGGGCACTTTTGAAGAACACCAAATGTCCTACAATTTGCGACCAAAACCGCGTTAATATCATGAAACGAAGCTGAGTATTAGAAAGTTAAAAAAAAAGTAATTTCATTTACGTGTATTTTAAATGGGAAATCTTTAAAATCAAATGGAAAGTACTTAGCATTGGAATTAAGAGCTCATATTTGGTGAGAATTTTTTTTTTTTCGATATGTAGTGTGAACGTGCGTTTCTGATTTTACAGCTTGAAAATCGAGCGCAAAATCTAACAGATTCTACGGCCATATATTAGAACAATTATATGTTAATTAACCCTCCTCAGTCACTCGGGGCCATATCAGAGGACCCCTAGATCAAATTCTACTTGAATTTAGACGACAGTGGGGTAGTTCCACGCCTCCAAAATTAACATATAAAAGGGCCAGCAAACACTTGCTCGAGGACTTAGGCCCTGGCCATCACCTAGAGTGGACTGATGACGCTTAGCGAGGTCCCTACCCTAGCACCAGGACTCATTACAATTTATATGAGTCGGCCTAACGATAAGTTCATTATATCTAGTCATTTAGCCCAGTAATCAGTTCTATTTCGTTTAAGCTGTTACCTGAATAATTTTGTCTATTGAAACTTATATTTATATTAAAACTAAATTATTAATTTTATAAGTGATATTGGTTTTGATTCAAATTAATTAATTAAGGAGATTTGTGAGACTCCTTCGTCTGGTTAAAGAAAAACCAAATTTGATTACTGAGTGAGTGTGGTGGTATGATATACAACATCTGCCCGTGAGAATTTTACTGAAGAGGATCGACATCGAGTTCAAGGAGCCGGTGAGGATTTACCGAGAGGATCGACATCGAGTCCAAGAAGCCCGCAACGAATCGGAGATCGATATCACCAGTAAGCCCACGTACAACCAGATAAGTTTCGACAAATTATTAATAAGTTTCCCTCCCTCTCTTCAACGTAAATTAATTTTAATTAATTATACATTTTATTTCCCGCGTCCAATAAATCTTGTGCATTTCAATAATAAAGTAAATTAATGTTGGACGCTCAATCTTAATTAATAAATTATAAAATTAAATTAAATAAAGGGGAGACTATTGTGTAAATAAAGTTGAGATTTGGTTAAATAAAATTAATAATAAATAAATTGAGTCTCTTTGATCAAATTCTCTTATCACCAGCGTCACTTAGACTAAGTTATATTTCAGCCGCGTGTCCGGTCAGAACGAGTCGACTTACAACCTGAGATCTATTTCCCGTTTTCCGAACCAGCAATAAAACAATCTTTAATTAATATTTATATTTAAGAATTTACTATTAATTAATTTAACTTATTCGGGAAATTTTATTAACTGTGGTTCGTGGCTACTGGACACGAAGTAGCCAGGGCCCACCGTTATAGTAGCTTGAGATTTTGCTTGAGCACTTAAAAAAAAACTTGCGGAAATGAATCACCCTAATATATATATATATATTGAACAATACATGATATTATTATTATTTTTCTATTATTTTTACTAATATTATCGTTATTTTTAATATTTCACTGCTAAAGAATCAATTATCTACAGTTGTTTCATTGATTTTAATTTTACATTAAATAATGTAAAAAATACTTTTGAGAAGTGTCCAAGTAACACAAAAGCGTATGTCAAATTCAACACTCTTCAAGTGTAGCAAATAACATATGAGTGTGTTAAAACTGAAGGTTACGTTTTCGAGAATTTTGACACTCATGATGTGTTACTTTTAACATACACGAGTGTAATTTTTTTAAAATAAACGACGTACGTTGAAATAACATATAAATAAGTGTCAATTGATCGTTTTACACACGAAAGTGTCAATTTTGACGAATCCTTTTTTACTGTGTAAATACAAGATATTAAAACATCTTTAATATGTATCATAAATCTGATGATTGACTCTTGTTGTTTTATTATAGATCCAACATATTTAAGAGAATTTTTTCAATCAATTGTATGCCTTAAACGTGAATACATTGTTTCATTTAGTTTGTAATATCTGTTAATTTTTTTTGCTATGATAGCCAAAATTACTTTTTGAATTTTTTACAAAAAAAAAAAAAAATAAATAAACTTAACTTTGTTTAAAGCTTGCGGGTTACTTTTCAATTTTTTGAAAAGCGATCGTGCAAGAACTGTAGAGGCAGAACTTTCGTCGAAAGTAGAACGCCCTAGTGTTAAATAAAAAAAGTATAGTGATGTGAACATTGTAATTAACAGTATTATTTTTTATAAAAAATGAAAAAAATAATAAAATTTGGGTTTTTACTGATTAAAAATAATCGGTTTAGAGGTCAAAACGATAAAAAACGACAAATATTTGAATCTAGTCATGTTCTAAATGTAATAGAAACCAAATATTCAAATAAGCAATCGGTTACAACATGAACCATTGTCGCCCAAACCAGTGTTTCTAATGTTTACAGTGTTACAATTATCGTAAGTATTTTTGACATTTGAAGGTTATCCACGCAGTGTTCAGTGAACTTTCGGGGAAATGATAAAATTTCACCTATGTATTATTTTTATCCGGCATATTTGAACAGCCGCTAATACAAGGCGGTATTTTTGATGAAGACATCTCGAAAATTGATTTTATTTAAAAAAAAAATAAATAATTGAAGACACTGATAATGCTAAACTAATACTGTTTACCATCACTTTATTTGTAATTTTTTTCAGTAGATGGCATAAAGCTCAACTTTCTCAATCCCTATAGACATTTTTTTTTTTTAAGTATATATATATATATATATATTGTAAGGCCTGTGGGTGATCCCAATCTAGCCAATCGAGTCGAATTCAAATTTTTACGAATCAAATTCACACATTAACCACATCAAATTCATTTCGAAATCAGATCAAATTCAAGGATCCGCGACGGGACGAATCTCAGGACCGAAAGACCTCACACTCTTTGTGTGAAAAATTCTTTCGGTAACCGCTGGGATTCGGACCCACACCTGGCCAGTGATCAAGTTCGAGAGGCCTAGGTCTTACGCCTTAGACCACTCGGCCATGATCACCGGTTCCTTATAGACAATTGTAAATGATCTAAGTGCTGCCATCTAGCGATATTTCTACATTTTAAATCCAGAGACGGCAGTGTCTCACGCCAGGTACAATCAATATCATGTTCAACCCTGACAGCCACCTTAACCGTAAGATAACTACAAGCTACTGCCGTATTCTGAAGGCAACTTAAAGGAAAGTGTTGGTGAGCAAGCGGTTATCTTTAAGTTGGCAGTAAATTGTCTGTAAACTTGAATTCAATTTGACTACAATAAGTGTAACTGTCAGACAATGACGTTAAGTTGATTGAAAGTTTCACTTCAAATTGACGACAAGTCCTTCTGTCAAATTACATTCAGATGACGGCCGTAGATTTGTATCAACCTGCACGCAAGTATTATCCAGCCAATGCTAGCCAGAAACTTGTCGTTAAGTTAGCCGTAAGTGTTTCACTGCAGAACTTGCTAAGCAATTGTATTTAGAGTGTGGCTATCAGGGGTGTTGTATCTGTCTGGCAAATTCGGGCAGCAAATTTCAGGTAATTTTAACGTCAAATTACTGTCAATTTCAAGCTAAAGTGGCTATAAAGGTATAGGTCTCTGTTTTTGATGCCAATTTCATAAATACTATTAATCATCCCCCAAAGCTCAAGTTTGAATAGATGTTGAAAAACGAATGAATGCAAATGACACAAAAAATATAACGGGGATAATCGATTATTTTTCTGAACATACCCTAAAAGCCACTTTAGCTTGAAATTGACTGTAATTTGAGATTGAAATTACCTGAAATTTGCTGCCCGAGTTTTCTGACAATTTGACAACAAAAGTTAGAAAGAAAAATTTTCGGTTAATTTTTGCTTAATTTATAAACTCTAATATATTAGTTAACTTTTTACTAAAAAAAATAAGTCAGTTATGTTCATTTGTACCATTTCAGGAGGTAAGCAAATTTATACATAAGATTGTCTATAATTCCACGGTAAAAAAATAATTTACAATTTTTTAAGTCAAATTAACCATAAATTGAAGTAAAAATATGCCTGCAAATTGACGACAATCTCTTCTAGCCAACTTTTGAAGTGAATTTGTATTCTAATTCGGGCAGTAAATTTACGTCAAATTGAATAGCAAGTTGCATACAAATTGTCGTCAAAAACGGAAAAGTCCGAAGTTGACGGATATTGACGAGAAATTCAAAGAAACTTTTGTAAGTAAACTTTTGTTAAAGCAAACTGTGCTATTAGGGTACTTACCTAATAATACATTCCTAAAATTACAAAATATATTAACTATTAAGGAAAAGAAAATAAATCAATCCATCAGCCTGTTGAATGATCGTTGATTTAGGATGTTTGAAAATTTTATGATTTGACTTCTTTTTTCTATTCAATATCTGTCATTAGAAAAATGGGAATTTCTAAGTTGCGAAATCACGACACAAAGCCATATTTACATTTATCACATTCATTCGGTTTTTTACGTTCGTAGTTCTTATTCAAAAACATTTAAAACTAAAACATAACCTACTATAAATCGTTAGTTGATAAAAACCAATGTAAAAGTATTTCAATACTATATTTACAAATTAATAAATAAGAATGACAATGGCTGGCGTACCTGGTGAAGTTGAAGCTGAACAAATTAAATCTGTAAGTATATTTTGAAAACAAATATTATTTACTTACTTTTTGTTTTATAAATAATTTTTTTTTTCCTAAATAAGTTCAAAGATTTCCTTACATCGTACAATAAATTATCAGAAGTTTGTTTCATTGATTGTATATCCGATTTTACTTCACGAGATATCAAAGAAAAAGAAGAAAAATGTGCTTTAAATTGTATGGAGAAATATTTAAAAATGAATCAACGAGTGTCTCAGAGATTTCAAGAGTACCAAATGATTATGAATGAAAATGCAATGGCTAATGTTAAAAAACTTGGGTAAATGTTGTTAATTATAAGTCCGTTTATGTGTAATTAAATTTTATTGAATAAATATTAATAAAAATTTTATTTGTCATATCTATGTTAGTTATTTAGTTTAAAGACTGTACATGATTATTAAAAACTTTAATTTATATTATAAGCCTTATATTATTAAAAAAAAGGCCATTCGGCAGCCGAAATGGAAGTAGATTTCTCATTATTTGATTATTTCAACCTTTCAAATAAACATTAATAACAAAATACATTTTTTTTTTTTTATATTCTCAAAAATTTTCAAGGTTATGGAACAAAAAAAAATTGTCAAAAAATTCAGTTAAATGCAAAAATTTAAGAATAGAGATCAGAAAATTAAAATAATTATCGGAATGGTAAATTGAATAACAAAAATTGTAGTTAAAGAAAATCAAATTATCTACCAAAAAGTATTCTGTGTTTTTTACCATAGGATTAATAGTTGATACAAAATTAAATAAAATAATTTGAGTTGAAATTTCAATTACGATAGATCTAAAGTCATACTTGAAATCAGTCATTAACACTGTCAATAAAACAAAATTGAATTTACACACTTGAATTAAGATATTTAGATTTTATGAGTGTTACACAGCAATAATATGAGTTCAATCAGTTTCATAAATTTACTAATGAATACAGTAGTTAGAATTCTATGGAATCTATTGAAAGTAGGAGAACCAATGCAATAGCAAAATTTCATTTAATGAGTGGTAAAATAAGAAATTTCATCGGTCTAGACACATATATAGGCATGAAAATTAAAGCTTATTTGAAGAGCTTTTAGATCAATTTTATAGAAAGTCGATAAGTTATAACATTTAAAAAATATCGAAGAAAGAATAAGTAAAAATATGAATTTTTGACATTTGGAAAATTTTGGAATGCTATAACTTCTAAACTAATCGACCGATTGAGCTCATTTTCCACCTAGATCAAGGTAGTCATCCACAAAATACGTATACCAAGTTTCGAAGCGATTGGTATAAAACTGTGGTAGTAATCAAAGTGACAACCTGCATAAAATTAGTTTTTATGATATTTTGTAAATTTTTAAAACCATTTATCTATTAGAAAAAGTGGTCAAATCAATGAGCTGCATAGTGACAATTGAAGGCTATCGAGCGAGCTTTCAGATAGAACAACCCTGTGGAAAAGCTCTCATAAATTCTGATAAGATATTGAATATTTTTTATAAGAATCTATGAGCTTCGAAAATATCTATGAGATTTAAAAAATTTCTCATATGAATTCTTATGAGAATCTATGAGTCAAAGCTTTTAATGTTTTCCTATCATGATTTCCGTTCTAGATTTTTAAAAGAATGAGTAAGATTTTTCAATTTATGAGATTTTGTGACTCGAATTCCGCCAACGATTATAAGATTGAATAAGTACTTTCACTTCTATAAGATTGTTACAGTTTATTCTAATGTATCTTCAAAAAGAATTGATCAGGCGAATTCCGATGTTATAATACTTACAAAATCTTAATAAGATTATTTTTTTATAAGAAATTTTTAGAATTTAGAAGTTTTAATAAAAGTTATCCTAGGAGATAATATCTTATTGAATATCATAAAATATTTATCATATTTTATGAGAAAATATTTAACAAGTATTTCTTAGAAATTTTATGAGACTGAATCAGGAATCACATGGACAAATGCAGACCTTTTTCTCATAAAAATTTTATGAGAATTAGTAAGAAAATCTATAATCGAATTAACTTGTAAAAACTTAAAAAATTTAATTTTAATTTAAAAGCTATGTGATTTATGAGTTTTTTGTAAGTTTTAGTTATAAGTTATAAGGCTATTACTTATAAAATATTATGGAGTACTTATGAGATTTTATAAATAATTTCCATTCACATAAAATATTAATTTTATCAGATGCATTCAAAAATAATTGCTTAACTTTATTTTTTTTATAAGAATTTACACCAAAAATACTAATATAATCACTTTTTCTTGTACTTTGAATATTTTAACTGTTCGGAGATATGGAGAAGGGGAAAGTCACCGGTGCTAGGCAGCAGCAGCGGGAGTAGTTCGGTGTTCGCCACGAGATCACGCCTACGATTTGTAGTGTCCCTGTTAAGACATTTATTTCAAAAGTAATTTTTGATGAATAAATAAACTGACTCAATTTCATAGATTTTTCGGGAATAGATTGCTGAGGATTTTCCACGTAAATACTCATAAAAATATTATTGAGTATACATAATAAAAACTTTTTGAATTCATGCTAAAAAATTCAATAATTTAACATATAAACCTTAATCAATACTAAAGAAACTGTAACTTAATTAATTTCATAAACTTTTTCGTTACTATATGGAAAATTACTGTACTCACATTGATTAATCAGTATCAAATCTTATATGATTACTTCAGAAATCGTCTCATACAATCTTATTCATTTCCAAAATCTACGCAATTGTAAACTTTACATTTTTCGAAAACTTATAAATACTTATAATTACAAAATTACAGCTTCTGTTTCTTATAGATTCTGATCATTTAAATGAGAATTTAAAAAAAAAATTTTTTTTGATGCACCATCTATGAGAAAATAATTGTATAAGAATTTTTGAGATTTTTCGCGGACAAATACTGATCGTTTTCTCATAGCCAATTTTTTGTATGAGATTTTATAAGACGTTTTCCACAGGGAAACGAAAATGAGCTATCTCTTTCCGTTTAAAAGTTACATCCAGTTAAAGCGGCAAACAAATTTTTTTTGAAAGTTTTACAAAATTTCAATTAATCATAACTTCTAAATTTATTGGCCGAAGTAGCTCATCTTCGAACTCATCCAAGGTAATCGTCCATAGAATAAGTATACTGTTTCATTAAGATCGGTGTAGAATTGTGGACGCTATCATTGGAGAACGGCGCATTATATCGTATATATATATATATATATATATATATATATATATATATATATATATATATATATATATATATATAAACTTTTGAACCAGATGTATTTTCTGACTCAGCACGACGAGCTGAGTTGAAAGGTAGCAAAATATTTCGAAAATTCCATTATAAGAACAAATAGAATTGTTAGATTTCTATGAAATCTACTAAAAATTCTGGACGTCGGTTGGCCCTGCGGGCCAGTCCCAAAACTCCACGCTGTTTTCGATAACGCTTCTTGAGCTCGATAACATTACTGTGAATATATTTTCGAGCTCGAAAATGGTATTACATGCAATTGTTTTTTTATAAGCTTTTCAAGCTCTTACAAGTTACGTTTTATGATAAAGTTGGAAAATTTAAGAATCAGAAATCATTAATGAAGCGGTTTTTCAATTTTTATTCCCGATTATGTTCAATGAAATAAATATATTGTGGCAGAAATCAATGTCAGTGATCAAAATCAAGACTTGAATGAGTTTTAACTTAGGTGAAAGCAATAATACATTAAATATCCGAGAAAAGTATTAAATACTGTGTTTTTTCAATTTTTTGCTGATAATATGATTTAAACTAAAGAACAAGTTAGATGACATTATATGACGATCGAAAGAGACTATGAAGAGGAAGAGTTGGTATGAATTCAGACACATTTTAGTACATTAGACTTTGATTTATCCGGAAAAAATAACATAAAATGTTATTTTTTTAACGTTTCAACGCCCATACGAAGTCACCGATGCTCGAAAAAAATCTACGATCGACCGAGGCTCGGCTACCAATGCTCGGTCGAGCGTCGGTGCTCTATTATCAGTCTATGTCTGGCACATCATCAGTCACCCAACTATATTCATAACAATGAAATACAATCATCAGCCGATTCTCGGTCGATGATATGATAAATTTTCTTTTGCGCATGCGCACTAAATATCACATCAGCTATTTTTAAGCATTATTTATATGTATATACTTTTCATTAGACAGAAGCAATCCTTACTGAATATAACAGAAAATAAATTTATTTTTTTATTAAAAAAAATTTTGTAATTTATATAATCATGTCTGACCGTGTAAAAAAACATCAGGCGTTAAAAATACATAGATAATAGATCCCAACCGCCTACTACACCTTCACTGTTAATTGTTAATGATCGTGATCATGATAATTTACACAGTGAAAAAATTGTAAATAATGTTGTAAATAAAGAAATTGATTATAGTGTATTTAATATTAATAATGAAAGTGATGAGAATAGTTTTAGTGGTTGTGTACACTGAGAAAACATTTCTTTTCGGACAATTAAATTGGTTTTGTTAAATTCTGTTCAACTAAATTTTATCACGTCGACATAATCTATTTTGTCATTTTTAACAAATGATTTAATAGACTCTATTTGGTTGACATTAATATTTCTCTCTCTAAGATAATAAAATTATTTGGTAAAGTTAAGAAAATATTTATTTAATGGACAACTAAACTATTTTATAGTGCCAACAAATTCAAATATTGAAGCAAAATATTATTATATTAACTCTAATAAATATTACTTAGACACAAAAAAATATATTCATTTAGAATAAATATATATATTTGGTCGAGGTTAATAAATATATATTTTTTTAATGAGATGAGGTGAGGGTAATACAATAATTAGTACTTAAAGTATATAGATATTTATTATAAAGGATGTTCACTCTGAGATAGCTGGTTGTAGACTAACTTGGCATACAATACAACACTACATATTGTCGCGTATTCGCGTGTTCCCGACCACCTTTATGATGGCTGGATTATTCCCAGCGCCCTCACACTTTAAAATAAATTGTAAATCGACGCGGGAAAAACCCGATAATTCGAATACCTACAATAAAACTAAGTTAAAGTAAAAAGATAGATAAAAGTTTATGGTCACTGAGAGAAAATAGAAGAATAGAAAGTAGAAACGTAAAATAGAAATAGAAAATATCAAAATAGAAAATACTCATAGTAAAAGGCATTTGTTTGATAATGTCATTTAAGCAAATTTCAAATAATAGAATTAAGTAAAATATTTGTAAATAAGAGATAGACAAGAATTGTAAAATTAAAATAAGTATAAAACAAGAAGAGCTTAGGAAAAACCAAAACAGATGGAAACTGTTGGGTCTTTCCCAAGTACTTATGTCTAGACCGTCAATAGGTAAATCCTATTGTTAAGAGCCCAGACTCCGAGATGAGTGTCTACGGTGTTGGCGTGCGGACAACTTGAACAGCTGCAAACTAAAATTGTAGCACTCTCAGTTCAGGTGCACCAAAAGGACTCAAGGCGGGCCTGACTCAAATCAAGGAGCCACATGATTCCCTCCACTCGACTAGTCCTCCTACGCTAGGCACCTTCGCCACTCACCTCGAACGTTGGACACAAAAAAAGAATTCAATTACCTTTGAACTTCGAAGATAACGATCTTAAAATTTTCTCTCGTGTATTTTTAAACGTAAAATAAAATTTTTTATAATTTCCCAATAGAAACTTTGAGTTTTCGTTCGCAAAACCCTAACAGTAAAATAAAAGAATAAGTTTAATTTTACATTTTAATTATTATTAAAATCAGTTTTAAATCTCAGTTTGTGTATCATCAATATATTATAGTGAAGAAGATTAATTAACCTACGTTCAATTCAAACTAACAATTAAACTTTGAATTTAAGCGCGGGTTTCGCTTTAGCGAGTAGAACGCTACCACGTTCTCCAACGGGCGAATTTCGAACCCTCACGGATTTTAGACATATTACAATATATATGTGCAGTATACACTTACATACTATAGTACAATACATTGTCTATATGACTATACATTGTCTATAGTTATCACCCTGCCTCAATGTTATGCTACTTACACAATAATTAAAAAAAAAAACATTACATAAATAATTAAGATTCTATTACGCCTAATTTACTTCTAAAGTAATTAAACATTTTAAAATTCAAAGGCTTTGTTAAGACATCTGCGATTTGTTCATGAGTTTGGACATATTTTAGTTTTATGCTTTTATCTTGAACTTTTTCTCTAATGAAATGAAATTTTACATCTAGGTGTTTTAGTCTCTTACTATTTTCTCTGTTCTGTGCAATATGTAAACATGATTGATTATCCTCATACAATACAACGAAGTCTACAGATATTGATATATCAGATAATATACCTTTTAGGAATACAGACTCACAAACAGCGAAACAGAGAACCTTGTATTCAGCTTCTGTGGACGACAGAGATACTGTATTTTGTTTTTTCGTACTCCAGGATACAATATTTCCATGCACATACAAGCAATAGCCTGAGACAGACTTCCTATCAAACGTATCCCCAGCCCAATCAGAATCTACATAGCCGTGACAAACGTATTCAGAGTTATTTGGTGTGAATAAGATTCCTATAGATATTGTTTCTTTAATATATCTTAATACTCTTTTTAATCCGACCCAATGCTCATGTCTAAAACAGTCTTGATACCTGCTAAAGTAATTGACGGAAAAACAGATATCGGGTCTACTTCCTAGCATCAAATACATTCAACTACCTATTAGTTCCTCCGGTAGATTCATGAAGATTTCTTCAGACAATTTTCCATGTAGGAAAGCAGTCTTGACATCCATGTGCTCGACTTCTAGATTCTCCTTGTTAGCAATAGATATTAATGTCCTAAATGTTAGTAAATTTCCTACAGACGAATATGTTTCGTTATAGTTAGAGGTCTGAAAAGCCTTCGCAACCAACCTGGCTTTAAACGTTTCTTTCCCTTGACTGTCCTTCTTGATTTTAAAGACCCATTTACTATCAATGAGTTCTTTGCCTTCAGGTCTCTTTACTAGTGTCCACGTTTTATGTTTACTGTGGCATGCCAACTCTTTCTTGATTGCCTCTTCCCATTGAGTGGCATTTACCCCTGCCTTAGCTTGCGCACGGGTTATTGGTACAGCTTCACTTGCCTGCAGTGCTACATAATACATTTCGAAGTCTTGGTGCCACATGGGAGCTTTTCTATTACGAGTTGGTCTTTCCTTGACATTGTCAGAGATATATTTATAATCTTCTGCCTGAACTATAGTCTGTTCTAGGACATCATTAGTGTCTTCGTATTCTTCTTCTTCTTCTTCTTCTTCTTCTTCTTCTTCTTCTTCTTCTTCTTCTTCTTCTTCTTCTTCTTCTTCTTCTGGATAGCTATGATCTATACTATCTTCTCTTGCTTCTTCTTCACCAAGCTCAATCCAATCATTTTTATCTTGGATAGTTTTCAGATCACCTTTATTTTGTATACTCTCATCAAATACAACGTCTCTAGCCCGAATAACTTTCCTATTTGTACTGTCCCAAAGCCTGTATCGATTACTACAGTATCCTATCATTTTATACTTTGTAGACCTGCTGTCAAATTTTCCTAATCTTAATTCTTTAGGTACATGCATATATGCATCACAGCCAAATACTTTTATTTTTTCATAAGAGACTTCCTTGTTATTCCATATTTCTGATGGAATTTTCTTATTTACAAACGGTAGTCTATTTACTAGGTATGCAGCCGCGAGAATTGCTTCATTCCACATGTTTTTATTTAAATTATATTCTCCTAACATACGTCTAGCTTTTTATAACAATGTTCTATTCATTCTTTCTGACTTTCCATTTTGTTGAGGAGTATATCTTATAGTGAATTCTAATTCAATTCCATTTAGGTTACAAAAATTTTTAAATTCTCTACATGTGTATTTGGTGCCATTCTCCGATCTTATTCTTTTTATTTTCTTATTAAACTTAGTTGTAACTAACGCAAAGTAATTTTTAAAACAGTTGAACACTTGTGATTTACTTTCTATACAATATACCATGACAAAATTACTATAATCATCTAAAAAGGTTACAAAGTATTTCTTGTTATCATGAGATGCGAGAGATATAGGACCACACACATCTGTGTGAATTAATTCTAATATTGACTTTGTTTCTGAATTAAAATTTTTAAAAGGTAATCTCGTTTGCCTTCCTGTTAAGCATTGTTCACATAATACATTTGTATCGTTTAATTTACTTTCCTTTTCAATTAAATTTCTACGTATTAATTCTTTCAATTTATCGTCTGAAGTATGTCCTAATCTCCTGTGCCATAGTCTATTTGATTCTGGTATAGAATAAGTTTCGTTTGCATGCTTAATTTCTTTTACCTTTAAAGATATTTTATAAAGATTATTTTCTAAAGCTCCTGACATTATAATCTTATTTCCTTTACTAATAAATACTTTTCCTTTCGTAAATTTTATTTCTAGCCCGGCTGACTCACACTTTCTAACAGATAGCAGATTACATCTTAAGTCTTTTACATACAACACATTCTTCAACACACAATTTTCAGTTTTAATATTACCTATCCTTGTAGCTTCTAACGATTGATTTGCCTTGGCCACATGTATCCTAATCGGGTTTCTCAACTTGACCTCCTCATGAAAGAAATTTGCTGTGTTGATTAGATGATCCGTCGCACCAGAATCAACAATAAACGTAAGATCTTCATTTGATGACTCAGTAGCCATTGTCGCTGCAATAAACGCTACCTCTGTTTCTCCTTCTTCAAAAGTTTTAACTTTACTTGAATGTACTTGACGCTGTTGATATCTGGCCCCTTTGTATTTGCAATCAGCTTTCTTATGACCTTTCTGTCCGCAATTGTAACAATTAAATCGGAAATATGGCTTCTTCATTTTTTTGTTAAAGAACGCTGTTGATACACTCTCTTCTTGACCATTGCCTTTCTTTTTTGTTTCGTCAGCAAGCAACCGATTTTTCACGAATTCCAATGTCTGGTCTTCTGGTTTCATCGTTTCTATTGCAGTTACAACTTGTTGCGGTATGATTCAGGCATTTGCAGTAGCAAATAACAGATGATTTCTGAATTATCTGGTTTAGCTAATGAAGTTTTCAAATCTCTAATAATACCATCGAATTTGACGTAGTGTTCTTCGAGGCTTGTTCCTTCATTATATTTTAGTGTAATTAATGACTTTCTTATTAACAGTTGAGATAGCACACCCGTCTTCTCAAACCTGTCCTTGAGCTTATCTACCATTTCTTTGGCCGTTTCACAATCTTTTACATATTCTAAATGACTGTCAGCTATACACATCACGATGATAGATTTTGCTCTTCTGCTTTTCTTTATCCAAGCTGCATCTTCGGGTTTTTCTTCGTTAATCGCTGCTAGAAGGTAATTTTCCTCTAGTACAATATTTATCCGATACAGCCAGTTATCGAAATTCTTCCCAACAAAACGAGGTACACCGTACTTGTTGTTTTCTCCAGCTTCTCCCATATTTTCTTCTATAATTTTACACTTTCCTTAATTCACTGATCTATATTCTTTTAGTGCCCTGGGCCCATAACCTTTTAATGGGATGAGGTGAGGGTAATACAATAATTAGTACTTAAAGTATATAGATATTTATTATAAAGGATGTTCACTCTGAGATAGCTGGTAGTAGACTGACTTGGCATACAATACAACACTACATATATATTTGCAGTATACACTTACATACTAAAGTACATAACATTGTCTATATGACTATAGTTAACATATTTAAACCTAATGATTATTGATTAAAAAAAAAACGGGTGAGCCTCACAGACATAAGGTCACAATAGAAGTGAAACTTTTTTAATAATTAAGTCGGTCTAAATAAATAAATAAATTAATATAAATATAAATATATATATATATATAATATTGGCCATTAAATCTTGTCGGATAGTATAACATTGGGAAAAAAGAAATCTCTGGAAATAAAACTGTGTATAACTAGTTTTCTACTAAATATAAAAATTTAAAAAACAATAAACTGTAAGCAGAAAATTCAATATTTCAAAATATATTTATGTTAATTAAATGTAAAATTATAAATATGAAATGTAAAATGACGAAATAAAAAAAAGCCCCAATAAAAAAAATCTCTAGATTTGTAAACCACTAAAAAAAAACATGGTCACTATCTAAAAATTTGTAAATAAATTTTGTGTATAATTGAAAATATTTATAATTAAAAGGAACTAAATTAAAAAGTTGATAAAAAGTAATTACTATAAATAAAGATATACCTCCATAAAAATTACTCTATAAAATTGAATTTCAATAAATAAAAACATAAATAATTTTGAAAAACTGTAATTATAAAAGTATAAAATCATTTAAATATATTTAAAATATTTTCTTTAATTGAATAAATGAATAAATGAAAGTATGTAATTTTAAAGAGAACAAAAAAAAAATTACTGTAAAAAAAAAAATTCTAAAAACAAACATTTGCATAACTAAACATAGATATAAAAAAATTATGTCAAATGAACATCTCTATAAATAAAATATCTATAAAAAATTAACTGTTTTTAAACATCTCTATAAAATATGATATCTATAATCAAATTTAATTTGATATTATATTTTATAGAGATGTTCAAAAACAATTAATTTTTTACAGATATTTTATTTATCGAGATGTTCATTTCTACTTAATTTTCTTCTATACATGTTTAGTTATGCGAATGTTTGTTTTTAGAATTTGTTTTTTTATAGTAATTTTTTTTTTTTTAGTTCTCTTTGAAATTACAAACTTTCGTTCATTCGTTTATTCAATTAAAGAAAATATTTTAAATATATTTAAATGATTTTATACCTTTATAATTACAGTTATTTTTAATTTTTTTATTTTATTTATTGCAATTAAATTTTATACGGTAATTTATATGGAGGTGTACCTTTTTCATAGAAATTAAATTTTATACAGTAATTTATATGGAGGTGTGTCTTTATTTATAGAAATTACTTTTTATTAACTTTTTAATTTAGTTCTTTTTAATTATACATATTTTCAAGTACACACAAAAATTCTTTACAAATTTTTAAATACTAACCATATTTTTTTTAGTGACTTATTTTACAATACATATTTATAATTTTACATTCAATTAGTATACATATATTTTTACATTTAGTAGAAAACTAGTTATACATATTTTGATTTCCAGAGATTTTTTTTTCCCGAAGCTATACTACCCGACAAGATCTAATGGCCAATATTGTATATATATTAGGGTGTGCCAAAAAACGACGATATTTTTTATTTTTCGCTCTCGCCCCAAAATATCTCAGAAAATGTCCCAACAAAGCTCCTGTTAAAAGCGGAGCTCAAAATTCCAATTCTAAGGGGTCCTCCATCGCATGTTAAGTTTTCCCGTTTAAATAACATGGGAAACGTGGTTTTTTATTACTTTTTTGTCCTGCAAACTATGAAAAACTTATTTTTCGAAAAAACGAATGAATGGACCTTTTTTATTAATAAATTTGCTACAAAAAATTTCATTGAGTCGAATTTCTATCTCCAATATTTGATTTGTTGTATAGCTTTGAAATTCAAATTTCCGGTTTTTTGCATTTTTTAGCTGAACTGTTAGAGTTAGACAAAAATTTTAAAAGGCAAATTTGTAGTGCGTTCAAAATTCTATAAAAAAGTTCCGGTCAATTTTTTCATATCATCAATAACAACAAAGTTACAGGCTCATGAATATTTATTTTTTCAAATTTTTGCTTTTACGAACTGAAATATCGATAATGAAACAAAAAATTAATGAGCCTGTAACTTTGTTGTTATTGATGATATGAAAAAATTGACTAAAACTATTTTATAGAATTTGGAACGTACTACAAATTTGCCTTTCAAAATTTTTGTCTAACTCTAACAGTTCAGCTAAAAAATGCAAAAAACCGGAAATTTGAATTTCAAAGCTATACAACAAATCAAATATTGGAGATAGAAATTCGACTCAATGAAATTTTTTGTAGCAAATTTATTAATAAAAAAGGTCCATTCATTCGTTTTTTCAAAAAATAAGTTTTTCACAGTTTGCAGGACAAAAAAGTAATAAAAAACCACGTTTCCCATGTTATTTAAACGGGAAAACTTAACATGCGATGGAGGACCTCTTAGAATTGGAATTTTGAGCTCCGCTTTTAACAGGAGCTTTGTTGGGACATTTTCTGAGATATTTTGGGGTGAGAACAAAAAAAAAAAAATATCTTCGTTTTTTGGCACACCCTAATATATATATATATATATATATATATATATATATATATATATATATTTATTTATTTATATATATTTATATATGAATAACGTGGTTAAATTACGACGCATGCGCACTACACTCGTCCATTCTACTCGACTGTTCTCAACTCCCCTCACTCTTTAAAATATATAAGGCTTGCTATACAAGCAATTCCCCTTCTCGCCTATTCTAAACTTTCACTCAATGTTTCTCCTCTGGCGCTACCTCCCCTTTTCCGCCTCAAATCGTTCAATTTTAGCCTCCGTAAAGAAGTTTCACTTCAAAAGTTATGATGCTAGGCAGCAGCAGCGGGAGTAGTTCGGTGCTCACCACTAGATCGCGCCCACCAGTTGCAGTGTGTCCCTGGTAAGACTCTTATTTCAGAATTATTATATTCCTAACTTGAAGCATATATGGGACTGGTTAACTGCGGTAAATCAGCAGAGTGAGGATAACCCATTTTTGATAGTAATATACAGGCAGTCTGTATTACACTACACTGTTAAAAATTTTTGTAAAATTACAAATATTTTACCAAACAAAATATGAGTAAAATTACAAATCAGTGTGTTGTCAATACAATATACAATACAATTCGAGTAATCTACCAACACGTGTTAGGAAACCTACCAAGATGAGTTGGTATTTTACTATCTTTATGTAGTAATGCTACACGTATTGTGATTTTACCAAACCGTTGATCAGTTCCCAATAAAAAGTTTTAGAAATGTACAAACATTGTTTGTAATTCGATTTACTACAATTTTTTGTAAATTTACAAAAAAAAATTGTAACTGAAATTACAATAAAGTCATTAAAAGTTTACAAATATTTTAAATATTTTTACAACTCTGACTTGTAAATTATAAAGCCCATTGTAATTTCGCCAAATATTTTTATTTTTCTCACTCGTTTTTTAATTTTACCAAACCGTTGATTAGTTTCCAATAAAAAGTTTTTAACATTGACAAAGATTATTTGTAATTTGATTTACTGTACACAGAAAAAAAAAAATTCTCGACTGAAGGTAAATATTCTTGATTCAAGAAAATTTTTTTGGAGACCTAAACTTTCTCAGATAAAGTAGAAATTTTCTCCGACCAAGACGAATTTTTTTTAACCAAGACAAATTCTCTTGGCTCAAGAAAATCTTGACTTGGTTCCCGAAAACGTTTGTCTTCAAAAATATTTTCTTGACTCAAGATAACTTTTTTTTCTGTGTATACTTAATACAGTATATTAAATTACAAATAATTTCCAATATACATTGTTTTATAAAATTACAAAACTTGCATTGTAATATTACTAAACTTAATGCATAATTTAAGCATAAAAATATGTCGATTTGAAAAAAAAAATTCTGACTCAAGATAATTAATTATTTGGTGCGAGATAATTTTGAATTTCCAGATTTTTCCGGATTCGAGGTAACTGTTTTTTCTACATAGTTATAATTTACAAGAACATCAGATAATTGTAAAATGTATTATTAATCAATACTAAAAGTTGGAATTATTTTATAATATAAAAATTAGAGTGTACCGAATAACATTTTTTTTTTTTTTTGGCACCACCAGAAATTGATGAAATATGTCGAAATAAAAATTCTTTTAGAAGATCGGCTCTTAAATTTAAGTTTTAGAGGTAGGCCATCGCATTTTTCGATTTCCGACTTAAATAACATAGGAAAAATTTTTTTTACAGTTTAGAATTTTATCACTCACCAGGGAATTAGTGTATCAGAAAAATCAATGAATACTTGTGTTGAAAATTGAACGCTCTACAAAAAAAGTCTTTTATAATTGTTTGAAAGTTATTCAAGGTCACAGTTGGATTCATAGTAAATTTTAGGATTATTTGACTTTCGGCGAAACTATCACTTATCTTAAAATGTGATAGAGTCTTTTATGTAAATTATTTCCCTTCCTACATTTTATTTTTCACAAAGTAATACAGTTCACTTGAACCAAGAAAATTAATCTTGATACAAGAAATTTTTTTTACGATTCAGAAAATTAAAATTTTCTTGCACCTAGTAAATAAATATCTTGAATTAAAATTTTTTTTCCGCAAGTCAACATATTTTTATGCTTAAACAAAAAAATTTTTACTTGTTTTAAGAGTTTTTTTTTCTAAATATATTTTTTTTTAAGAAAGATGTGTTAGTTTTTTGAAGCAATATTATATTTTTTTGTTTGAAGACAATAAATTTTCTCGGAATAAGTGCTATTTTTTAAAGGCAAAAATTTTTGTATGCTCCAACCAAAAAAAAAAAAAAAATACTTAAACTAAGAGAAAAATATCTTGGGAGTAAAGTTATATAAGTATATATGTAGGAGAGAGGTCACCGGTGCTATAAGCAGCAGCGGAAGTAGTTAGATGCTCGCCACGAGATCGCGCCCACCAGTTGTAGTGTCCCTGGTAAGAAACTTATTTTAAAAGCCCTGCTGAAACGATCTTTTAGAATCTCATAAAAAAAATTTATTTAAGAAAACTTATAAGAAATTGATGTGTATTTGACACTGCAAAACCTCATAGTTCCTCTTAGAAGTTTGCTATGAGGAAAATCACGATTTTGTCCTTTTCAATTGAATGTTCATAAAATCTTATAGAGTTTCTATGAGGAGTCGAAAATTGATTTTCATGTTTATAATTTCCTATAAGATACGGAAACAAGTACACTATAGCTGACAATTTTTATCAGGTTGAATGAGGTTTAGTTGTTAAAGATATTATGAGACTTTATAAGTGATTTGGGTAATAATTTTATGCAGTTTTGAAATGTAACAGTAATATATGCGCTCACAATCAGATTTATCTGTTTATATAGATGAGATTACTATAGAAGACTATATAAGTATTTCACATAGATAATTTTATGAGTTTTTATGCCGAAGTTTTATAATAGTTTATATTATATAGTTTTCTGAAACTATGAGATTTAAAAAGTTTTTAAGGGAATTTAATTTGCGGAGATTTTATCTGTATTACGCATGGAATTTTTATTTTTATACTGAAAGAACACATTAATAATTTCATAAGCTGATGACAAATTTTTAGAGATAATATTAGTATTCAGCAGTTACAGCCTATGGGCAGATTTTACGTTGATTTTTTATGCATTTTTATAGGGGAATTTCACAGCATATGTTTGATACTTATGAGAAGATTCTATCATCATTACAGTTTACGATAAAGTAGAATTCTTTAATTAAATTAAATTTAATAACATTCTTTAATTAGTTTTTTCAGATTTATTAGAATTAAAAAAAGACTCTGCTCTAAAATTACTTTATGACATTTTCATGAATAAAAATAAAACGTAATTGTATAATTTTTAAGAAGCAGATAATTTATTAGATCATTAAATTTTTAAAAACAGAATCCATACTTTTCATTCAGCATCAAATTTTAATTCTATATGAATTATAATCTATCGACCAGTTTATTATGCGACTTCATTGTCACTATGAACTGGCGTTTTAGTGTCCGAACTACTGTCCTCATCCTCCTCACTTGAACTGCTTGTATTGTCACTGCCATCAGTATCAATGAGATCTTTACCATTATTTTTATTAGGGTCATTTTCATCATTTTCCATTTGATTATCCTGATCACCGCTATTTCCTCCTTGATTTGATTCATTAGTTGCCACGTTCATCACAGTTTCTTGCTCATCTACCTAATAACATTGTGCAGCATAAAATTCATTGATAGTAAAAATAAAATGAAAGATTTATTATTTATTTATATGGAATAATTAGTACCTTTGTATTTTTGTTACGAGAGATTCTTCGCAAGTCACTTATTTTGCTCCGAACGTGATCATTCATTAGTTTTAACCGAGTTTGTATTTCTGCTGGGTCCATTTTCGCTTCACTCAAATAATATTCATAAATATCTATAATTATAAGAGATACGTTATCAATATATAATTAAATAGATTTTATATTTAGCATTAATATATAAATGAGTTGTAGTGATAGTTACATGCCAATTAAAATAAAAATAAATAAGTTCGATTCTAAAAAATTATCATACTTTTCAATGCTAACATCCGAGTCGCATCTAGAGCTGGCTTTTGCTCAGCAACTTTGAATTTATTAGAAATACCTCATCCTACGCTGTGGGTTCTCAATTCACCTTCTGTGAAAAGCGACAAAATCATTTTTTTAACAAACTGACATCCACTTTTTGCTTTAACAGCAGCTGAATCATAGTATGGTTTACTAATGAATATTCCTTGACCAAGATGAATCTGCCATAAATATAAGGATTGTATTAATTATCTATTAGATAATAAGAATTGCTTTTATAAAATGGAACTTACAGTGTTGTCAGATTTGCGTACGAACCCTACACTAGGAAAACCTGTTTTTTTTTCTAATGTATTTGATGTCTGGTCAGAAGGAGTTTCTAAAATTTTATTAATGTTGTGAGTCATATGAATATATCAGCAAAGTAATTTCATTGTCCATTATACAGATATGAGAATCACAAAATAAAAATATAAGTTTACAAACCAAAAATATTATACCTCGAAATTCATTCCAATTATCAGAAATTTTTTGAAGTTGTTGGCAACTTTTTTCCAGCAAAGATACGATTTTTTTATTATCTTCACGAACTTCTTTTTCAAATATTTCCCTTTTTTTTCGTGTCTTTTAATTTCATGAAGTAAATTTTTAACTTCATTTTGAAATAGTTTTACGCAACTTGAATGAGCTTTTTTATGTGCCTTTTTCGGTCGATGTTTTTTCAATTTCTGTGGATCTATAAAATTTTTTTCATTATAACTAAAATTTTTATAAACTGCGATAAAAGTTTTTATTTAATAAATCTTCATAAATGAAAATCGTTTATTGAGGAAAGCTACATTTTATAACAATTTAGTTAATAATCTACTCAAATTTAGTAGCTATGCTCAAATACCTAATGCAATGGTAACTTCAGAAGGTTGGGCTTCAGGCGACGTTTTTCCTAACTTATTATCAGCTTCGTTTTTTTTTTCAGAATTATCTGAAAAATAATTTTTTAAATGTTAATATGTAGTTAATGAGCGAAATATTTCTAAGAATCGTCAAATTGAAATAATTTTTCCATTTAAATACCAAGATTATTCACTTCTAGTGATGTAGTATACTGTGATGTATTTGGTCGTGGGTCAACAAAATATTTTTCAGAGGTTGAAGTAGGAGGTATTATCACTGTGTCACAGATTTCATCTAATTTATAAAATAGTAGGTTCAATATATAGTGAAGCAAAAATAAATGAAATTTTTTAAATACCTGGGATTTCATCAAGCTTTGGTGGTAAATGGCTATCTAATGACAGTACATTTTTTTTCAATTCCTCATCTACTTCTTTATTTTCATTTCTCATTATGACTGCTGTAACCTAAATAATTGATTAGCTTAAAAGTATGACTCAATTCCATTTTTGAATTGGAATATTGAATCGTTAGATTACAAATATTTCATTGATATAACTTTTCATTACTTACGGGTGATTTTAAAATTTCAATATTTTTTACCTGGGGTTTATTTTTCTATAAAAATAAAAATATTTATTAGGCATTAAATCATTACATATACACTTACATATAAAAAAAAGTTTCTAGAATGCATAAGTTTAAAAAAAGCATTACTCACTTCAACAACATCTCGTTTCTTTGACGGACTGTTTTGTTCGATTATCTGGAAAATGAAGTGTTAATTAATTGATCTTTAATATTGAATAGTTTTTTTTTTCTTTTTTATTAACTAAAAAAAAAAAAATTATAGTAAATATTCTACTTTGAAGTTAATTCTTGATAAACATTGTAAACAATTTTTTGTTTCCAATTTTTAATTAAATTTAAAAACTTAACGTGAATGCAACATAAACTACGAAAATTTTACGTACAAGTTTCTTAGCATTTTCCTTTCCATCTCCAGAACCCTTGTCACTTTTGGATTTACGCTATAGGAAGATGTAAGGAACATTAAAAAGGAAGTCTATTATGGTATTATATGTATTTAAAAGTATAATTACTTACTGAATGAAAAAATAAAATTACCTTTTTTGGAACTTTATCATTAGACTGAGTTTTCGCTTCCTTTAATATTTTTTGTGAGTTTTTATTGATTTCCATTATTGGTTTATTTTCCAAGTTAAAACGTACCTATAATTTTAAAGAGTTTAATAAAAAAAAACAATGCTACGCTTAACGATAACGATTTTTTTAGTATTCTTTTCAGAATGGAAGTATATCATTTATTTAAATTTTATTGCCAAAATGTCAATGAGTCAAAGTTCTGTTTCTAAATTTAATTAAAATTTATTTCTCAATCGCCAAAAAGATACATTATTTTAAAGGTATTTTCTTATATCCTCTATAATAAAGCTATGATGAAGATTAACACCCACGCGCTAAGGCGAGAAACCATTCTACTTGGTTATTTAAAATTAAAAAGCGAAAGAATATTTACTTTTAAAATCCTTACCAAGTAAAACTTTGAACAATTATAAATTTGTAGTCAGATCTATTATAAAAATGTTAATACTAAATTAACTCTAATTATGAATTTGAAATGATAATGGTAAAGATTAATTTAAATTAATAATATATGGAAATGAACAAATATATCTCTGAAAATTTATTTGTACGTGTATTGCTTTTTCTTTAAAATTATCAATACTCGTGATGATGGCATTATTCCCACATTCACTGACTACTCGATGAATATGGTCCAGCTGAACTTTACCCACAGAATATGGCATAGTTTCTACAGCACATCCATGAATATAACATTTATCGTAGACAACAAATATATAATGTATATGGATTATTTGATTCGAATGAGATGAAAAGTATGTGTCATCAGTTCTTGTAGCACGTGTGTATTCTGAGCTATGAATGACAGACTTTTTGTAAATACACTTTTTAAATATTTGTATATTAAGATTATTATTGTTAAAATGACTTTTTATATCATTTTCTACGTTTTTCTCCAAATTACTCTCAACAGTAAGTACTACTCCGTCTGGAAGCCGTAAGCAATTTTGAAGTTCTTCATATTGAAACAAGCTCTCACAAAATTTTTGGCAAGATATAGCTACTTTAGATGTATATAACCGTGACATCAACAATTTTTTTTTCAAGTATTTTTTCATTATCTGATGATTCACACCTCTGGGTCCATTGATAAGTAGTTTTTGCCGGAATATTCCATTTTCAGATGCAAACGTAGAAGTGCCTGATAATGGTCCACTTTTTCGAACGGATTTGCCTAAATGAAGTAATGAATATATATTAAAAGTAACTGACTTTTGAATATGTCATTTGGAAATCATCTACAAATTCTAGTAAATCATATGCATTTTTTTTTTAAATCTTTGACGAGTTCGTAAGCTCACGTCTCCTTCATCATAGGAAGGATTTAATAAACGATTGTACATTTTTTTCCTATCTTCCATTATGCAGCAGGGATTTAAATAATTATAATTCAAAAATTATAATATTTATTTATTTTAATTATAATTAAATTATTTATTATTAATTATTTGAATTATAATTATAATAATTATTATTTTAGAAAAACAACCATGATTATAGAGTTTGTAGGAAAGAGTATAAAAATATTCAAAGATTTTATTTTGTATATTAATCAACAATAAATGCTTTTTTTGCGTATAGATCACAGGAATTAATATATTATGTTGTTAATTTTTTTATTCAAAACAGTAAATATTCATGAATTGATTCTCAGGAAAAAAAGTCTTATAATGATTTTATGTTACGGCATCGTAGATAACTAAATCCTACCAAAAACAGATTCTCTGTATAAA